>JAOQIF010000152.1:0-120134 GCA_026260285.1 Colletotrichum sansevieriae | reverse complement strand
CCCCCCCCCCCCCCCCCCCCCCCCCCCCCCCCCCCCCCCCCCCCCCCCCCCCAATAGTATGTATTATTTTTCGTAATATTATAGCTTTTTCGCATTGAGGTCGTTGTATATAAGCGTAAAGCAGCCTGGACGTTATTACTATAGTCGTTTACTTAACCGGTTGTTATATATAGGCGCAAAGCAGCCTGGATGTTATTAAATAGTTATTGTAGTAGCCTGTAACGGTCGTTTTAATCCCTCTACTAGTAGTAGTGATATTAATAGCAGAGACGTCTCTTCTACTATAGGTAGTAGTAAACCTTGCTAATCTATAGTAACTCGAGTAGTTATAATAGTTAAGTTAACTACTAATTAGTATTAGAATAACTATCCTATATAGGTAATAGTACTAGAAAGATAGGGTTCTTCCGTAATACTATAGTTATTCGTAATATCTATCTATTATAGGTTTAGTAGTTATAATAGCTATATAGGCAGTCCTTATATATAGGGTCCTGGCCCTCCTATTGGTTAAATCGGCGCAATAGGTAGGTCCGATCGGCCCGACGTGGCGCCGGTCGGGTCAGCAACGAACCGCCGACTGGGCTTCCAACACTAATATAGAGGTTAGAAGATATATTCTTAGAAGGCTCGATACTATTAAGGATTTTCTTAATCTCCTTAATAAGGATTATATCGGGGTAGTATAGAAAAGCGTTATTAATACGAGCATTCGCCTTATTAATCTACTAGCGCTAGGCTATAGGGCTAGGGTAGCCCTTCTTAGGAGTCTTATAAGGGGTAGTAGCTATAGTTTTAGCTAGGGCGGGCTTCTCGATATTAGTAGTAATACTAGTAATAATATAGACTAGCTCAGTAGCCTAGGTATTGTTATTCTAAATATTATTAATATTATTATTAATAACCTCCTCGTGTTAGGTCTTAGCATCCATAGCGAAGAAGTTCTTCTTAGCTGCCTATTTACCCTTCTTATAGTTCTTATAGGACTTCTTCTTCTTAGCAGCGGATTTATAAGTCTTAACTAGAGTACTAAGGTTAATACTATAGTTACTAACTTAGTTATTACTACCTTAGTTATCGCTACTTTAGCGTAGGGAGACGGGGTTAAATACCTCGTTATTCTAGGGGTTAGCACCCTTATCTTAGCTACTATTATTATTAGATAGGTGAGAGGACGGGACCTCGTAGTTATTAGTAACTTCCTTGCTTTTAGAAGCTATTATTATAGTAGTATTAGTTAGGCTAGTGTTTAGGAGGCTATATTTAGCAGATTAGGATAATATTATTACTTATTATAGGAGGTTTATTAGGTAATAATTAATATATAGGATAGAAGTAAATAAATAAAGGGTATAGTAAATAGAAAGGAAGGTATGAAAAAAAATTTATAATAGGGGTTAATAAGGAAGGTATATAAAAGTCAGCACCCTCTGCTCCTTCCTATTTATTTTAATATAAAATAGAGAGATCGAGGGAAGAGTAGTTAATAGTAAAAATAGCAATAATAAAGGGAAAACTTGCAGTCCTAATATTAATTAGGATAGATATATTCATCCTATTAAAAGGATAGGAAAACTATTTAGTTACGCACGAGGTGCGCGCCTTCTTATAGCTCTTTTATTATTCTAGTTAAGAGGGAATTTAGTATTATACTTATTAATAAGATTACTTATATTAGGTAATAGGGAGTCCCTTTATTCCTAGGTATTATCTTTTGCTATAAAGCCTTTCTACTAGACGAGGTATTTAATAATAGGTTTATAACCCCTCTATAAAACTCTTTATTTAATAATATAATTAAGTTCCTACTCCTTATTACTATTAACCTTAATAGGCTTTAGTAGCGGAATCTTATAGTTAAACGGGTCTTCTCCTAAGGCTAGCTTATATAGCTAGGCTATAGAGAGGATTAGGTAAACCTACTAGTACTTAGGAATATCTACCTTATAGGCGAGAGGACTAATAATATATTTAATTTAGAAGGGTCCTATCTATCTAGAGGTCTATTTACTATTATATTATCCTAGTAAGTAGAATCCTTTGCTAAGTTATATCTAGACTTTATCCCCTTTATTAAAAGTTATATTAGAGTAGTATTTATTATATCTCTCCTTATACGAGGTATTTGCTATATTAATAAGTAGTAATACCTCCTTTTAATATATCTCCCTAAGGATAGTAAGGCTCTTAGTCGGGGCGCTCGTTTATATAACTATATTGAGGATATTTTATAGCTTAAATCCGAGTATAACCTCGTTTAGCGATTATCTAATTATAGTAGATAGGGAGTTATTAAGATTATACTATAGGGCAGGTAATATATTAGTTTATAATATATTAGGGGATTTAGATATATAGAACTATATCGCGATTTCAGCAGTCTAGTTTATTCTTTCGCTCTATCTATCTATCTAGGGGTAATATGCTATTAAGAGGAGGAGCCTAATATAAAGGGCGTTAAATATCACATACTATACTATAGAGATAAACTTAGGATCCTAGTTACTAATAATATAATATAGAATTCCCTAGTCTAAGAAGAAAAATATATAGAGTAGGATTATTACCTATTCTTTTGCTCTATAAGTTAAATATCCTATGAGAAGGATTATCTTCTTTAAGAATTTATATATTACTATTACTAATATATCTAACTCCGGGAAACCTAGCAGGGCGTAGGGACTTCCGTAGGATAGCACCTTAGGTATATTAGTAGCGAAGTCTATAGTAACGGTATTATAAGAGATATTTATAACGGGGATAGGTTATAGCTATCCTAGTAGCCTTTAGCAGTTAATTTAGTTCTCTTTATACTAGTTATAGTAGGTAATATATCGTTATATAAGCAACTTCTTATTATAAAACTAAAAAGTCGATATTTCTATTATTATACGGTCCGCGCTGAAGTAATGTTTTTTATTATAGCTAAGGCAGAGAATCGCAGGTACTAACTTATATAGGATATAGAGTCTCTAGGTACTATTAGTAGCTATATAAAGGATAAGCCCTTCTAGCGATAGACTCTAAGGAGTTATTCGATAGCGTTTTAGGGCCTTCCTAGCAGCTCTAGTGTCACACGCCTTTTGGTGATGTAGTCGGCTATCACGTGGTATTCCACGTGACCACGGTTGGGCTCAATGCCTATCCTTTAAGTAGGAGACTTCTAGCAGATAAGCTTAGAAGGCTCGGCTATTATAGAATATATTACGATATATCTATAATTACCTATTATACTATTTATTATTATTCACGCTTATATTGCTCTTTTCCTTATTTCACTCGCAATCTTAGTAACCCCTACTATAGCCCTAGGCTAGTAGGAAGACTATAATATCTAATAGTACGACCTATTCCTTTTTTTTCCTTATCTAAGACCTCCCTTATACTATAAAAACTCGCAACGAGGTAGAGGACTCGGACTCGACCTCGAAACCCCCTCCTAAAAGCATTTATATACTAAAAGGAAGGAAGTTAAAGAAGTTAAAGAGATAGAGGTCTTAACTATTAACTTATATAGCTAACTATTCGAGTTTAATATTAAATTAGTATAGTAATCCCTCTCTTATAGAGGAATATTATAATATAGGAGATATAGCTAGAATCGGATATTATAGCGAGGCTTATAGGCTCTATAGTTTCTAGTAGGCTTATAAGGATTATAACTTTACCCTTAGCCTTAGCGAATAATTTCGCAACTAGATAGCAAACCTCGCTTCTCTCGAATAGGATAATAACTATATACCCTATATAGATATCGTCGATATAGGCTAGAAGGCAAAAGCTAATCTATGCTATTACTAGATACTCGAGCCTAATAACTATATAATTATATTAATTAGCATTATTAATATAATTATAGCTATAAGGGATACTCTAGTAATAGTAGCACTTTTTATGCCCCCGTCTAGAGAAGAAAGCCTTTATAGAGCTAGCGAGAGAATTACCCTTCTGCCCCTAAGAGACGAAAGAGTTATAACTCCTATCTAGTCTAGCTAGTTAAATATCGAACCCCTAGGACCTCCTATTAAGGCAAGAGCTATAGCAAATAATATTTATAATAAGAGCGGAAAAAACCCCGAATTATAAGTTATAGCGCTAAAAGATACTATTATAGGACCGTTAGAGCGAAAAATCTATAGAATATTATAAATTCTTTATAATACTACTATAGGTCTGCTAAAGTAGGATATATTAGCAGGGAGGACCTAGCTGCTATAGTAGAATTTAGCGCTACTACTAATATTTTTACTATTATCCTAGGGGCTCTACCTAGAGCTACTATCCTAGGGTCTCGAGGCTTTACTCCTTTAAGTATTTAGCTAGCTCGAGGCTAATACTAGGGCGCTATAGCCTATAAGAACTCAATAGGAAGGTAGATTTACCTAATAGTATAATGTTTTTTAGCTAGATACTAATAAGAAGTATAATATAGAGCCTATCTTTTATAACTAGGATATTCTATATTATAAGGAGATAGATCTATAGATCTCTAGCTTAGATACTAAAACTACTAGCCTAGCTATAGCTTTAGAGATTATATAGAATTAGAGCTCTCTACTATAAGGGAAAGCACTTAGCTAGTAGGAATACTAACTCGGGCTAATTAAATAATAGAACTACCTCTGCGCGGGATATTACGCCCTATATAATGCAGTTAGGAGACGTTTTACACTAACCTAATAGGAGTCTATCTAATAGATTGCTATATATAGGTTTACTATAGAAAACCTTAAGGGAGATAGAGATATTTATAACTTCGCTTAAAACTATTTTAAATATAGCAGAGTATAGATAGGACTAATATCTATAGTTAGCTAGCTATTAATAATCTTCTATAATATAATTAACCTAGAGCTTTAGCAATTCCTAGATAAACTAATAGCTAGTAATACTCTCGAGGATTACCTCAATATAGCTAAGAAAAAACGCAAGGCAGTTTAGCGCAGACTCTAGGCGCTAATTAGTATTAACTATATATCAGAAGAGTCTAATAATATAATATAGACTAATAACAAAGGATAACAGACTAACCGAGACTTCTAATAAGATAATTATAATAATCTATAACCCTAATAATATTATTAACCTTAGTAACGCTTCTAGCGCTCTAATAACTATTAAAACTAGAAAGATCGCTACCTATAGAACTAGCTATAGAGAAACCCGGGTTTTTAACGTTATATAAAATATAATAGACCAGGCTAGATGGACTTAGACGCCTATTATATATAAGAGGATTATAATAATAACTATAATATCAACAACCTCGTTAATAGCAGCTATATCCTGCTAGATATATAGGAAGTCCCCCACGATTTAGCTACCCTATTAGAGCAACCTCGCAAAGAGGAAATAGCAGGCTAGATAACGGACGTCGCGGTTATAGCGAGAAGCATACTAGCAATCTCCCTAACTATTTTAGTTATAAACTCTGCTATATACTACGTTAATAATATAGTAAACTTCGCAGGTCTCGTTGCAATTCCCCTAGCGAATAATGCATAGGTATTACTTAAGAAAAACCAAATTATTAACGCCTAGGTAAAACTAGTAAAACGAATAATACTAGCTAAATAGATATATCTCTGCCTTAAGGTGAAAAGCGACGATATAGCTAGCCTAGAGGAAGTCTATATCGATATAAGCGCCTTAATAACTCTAGTTAATAGGAATTAGGTATTATACTTTGCGCGGAATCCCACGTTTCAAATAATAGAACTACGGAGGATAAATATAGTAGACTTAACCTTTTAGGTGATAGAGCAGGTTATATTTAACTTCTATATTCTAGGTACTATTAGCAATATAGAGATTAATAGCTACGTTATTATTATAGCTAGAGTTATAAATACCCTCGGAGTGAATCTTCTATTAGGAATACTATTCTATAAAGATCACAGGCTAGTTATAGACTTTAATAAGGGTATAGTTAAGTTCCGCTTAGTATATAGAATATAGTATCTAGTCTAGTTCAGGAGATAGCACCTAGTAACTAGACGAGTTAATAACGCCTATACCGTAGTTATTCCCCCGCAGAGTGATATATTCGTTATAACTAGCTTTATTAACCTCCCTAAGTTAAGCTAGCAAGGCTCTAATACTTAGTAGTTTCAATCTAGTTATATTAGCATAGTTAATATAATAGTTATAGTAGATAACCCTAAGCTCATCCTCATACGAAATATAACGAATAGGCTAATAATAATCCTAAGAGGATAGCAACTAGGTTATATTATTCTAATAGAAGTAGAGGAGATTACTAACCTTATTAACTACGCGGATATTATTACCCTTATAGGAGGAGAATCAAACTCGCGCTAGTTCTCGCAATATGAATTCAATAGGGCTATAAGTAATATAGCAGCTAGCGCGTGGTTTATAACCCCGCTTGCTAAATCTAGCCTAGGACTGCTTTATTAAGCGGATAATATTCTATCTTATAGAATATCTAAGCTAAAAGATATCCTAGTTATATATAGCAAGGATAGAGTTAAGATCTATAATTAGGATGTAGTTTTCGCTAGTAGACTTAAGGAAATCCTCGATAACTAAGACGTCTATTATAATAAGGGGATTATACCTATGCTAGATAACTAATATATATATATTAAGCTCGTTAAAGGGTAGCAAAACTAGAAGGCTATAGTAAAGCCTTACCCCCTTAGCGCTAAAGACCTCGAAGTTATTAAGAATATCTATAGCAAGATGCATACTAATAGCAAGATAGTATAGGGTGATAGGCTAATCCTAGTTATCTATCCGCTCTTCGTTATATAGCGAGTAGTTAATAGTATAAAAAAAGGTAGGGTCGTCGTTAACCTTTACCCTCTCAACTAAATTACTATCCCGGATATATACCTGCTTCCCGACTAAGATAATATAATAGATACCCTTAGAGGGAAGAAACGTATAACGATATTTAATACTACTAGGTTCTTCTACTAACTGCTAATCTACTCGAGATACTGCAATAGGATAGTAGTAATAAGTCCCTATAGCATCGAGGTTTCTAACGTTATCCTCATAGGATTTAAGAACTTACTAGCCTACGCCTAGCGTTTCATAGACCGCCTCCTATATAACTACTAGCACTTTGCTCGAGTATATATTAATAATATTATTATTTTTAGTAATAGTAATAAGGACTATCTCTAGTATATTAATATTATTCTTAAGCTCTTTGAGAATAACCGCTTTTATATTAGACCTAAGAAGTCCTTTATAAGGTTTCCTAAAGTAAGACTCCTTAGCTATATTATAAATACTAATAGTATTAAACGAATAGAGGATAGGATCGTAGCCTTTAAGAACCTCTGCTTCCTAAAAACTTTCTATAATATCGAGAGATACCTTAGAATAGCTAGATAGCTATAATATAATATACCCTAGTATAATATTATTATAATACTACTATAGGATAGAAAGACCCGTCTTATTATAAAACTCTATAATAAAAATATGCTTCCTAACGGTCTATTAAAAGCAGTTCGAATAAAGAGGGTCTAAAACGTGTTATTTAAGCTAATACTAAGCGAGCAAGAGGCGTAGAACGCCCTCTAGGAGAATCTCTATAACTAGGTTATAAGATACTACTATAACCCGAATAAGCCTATATTTTTTAAGGTTAATGCATATAAAGGTAGCTTTAGGCTTATAGTATTCTAACTAGGTATCCTATAAAATAGCACTAATATATTTAGTAAAGATATCATATAAATCTATATCTAACTAGTGCTTTTTCTATCTAAGGTTATATTACCCTTAGAAAAGCGATACTTCGCTATAGAGGCGGAGGTAGTAGTAGTAATATAGGTTATAAAGAAGCTCTATAAGCTCGTGCAATTAAATAAGCACCTTATATAGATTCTCACGGATTATACAGCTACGAAGGGAATTCTTATATATACCTCGCTATAGACTATAGACCTCAATAAGGCTAACCTATAGCTCGCGAGCGCTGCGAACTACTTATTGCAATTCAACCTTAATATTACCTATATACTAGGGAAGCTTAATATTATCCCTAACGCCCTCTCGCGCCTGCTATTGCTTATAGCCTTAGGACGAGCTAATAGGTTTAAGGATAGCGACGTTCTCACGGAAATAACCTATAGTAATAACGACGATAATAATATAGGATTTATAGATATAGTTAACTAGTTAGCTAAGAAGTCATAAGCCTATAGAGCAATAGGGGAGATAACTATAAGCATTTTAGAGGACTTTATCGCTAAGATTATAGATAACTATACTAATAACACGAGGTATAGCAAAATTCTCAAATAACTCCGATCCTAGCAGAAGGAACTAGGCAAGTAGTAGTTACTATTCGATGCTACTACTAAGGAAAATAGCGCTAGAGCTACTAGAAGAGCCCTAAAACGCTATCGAATAACTCCTTGGAGTCTATCGCTAGAAGGGCTTATCCTTTATATAGCTATAGATAGCACTTAGAGACTCTATATTCTATATAAGTTAGTACTTATAATTCTCCGCCTTAGTTATAACGAAAAATACTACTTTAGCGCGGACTATATAATAGTAGAAATATCGACTTTTCAGTTTTATAATAAGAAGTTGCTTATATAACGATATATCGCTTACTATAACTAGTATAAAGAGAACTAAATCGACTGCTAAAAGCTACTAGGATAGCTATAACCTATCCCCGTTATAGATATCCCTTATAATACTATTACTATAGACTTCGTTATTAATATGCCTAAGGTACTATCCTATGGAAGTCCCTATACCCTGCTAGGTTTCCCGGAGTTAGATATATTAGTAATAGTAATATATAAATTCTTAAAAAAAATAATCCTTCTCATAAGATATTCGACCTATAGAGCAAAAGAATAGGTAATAATCCTACTCTACGTATTTTTCCTCTTAGACTAGGGAATTCTATATTATATTATTAGTAACTAGGATCCTAAGTTTATCTCTATAATATAGCATGCGATATTTAACGCCCTTAATATTAGGCTCCTCCTCTTAATAGCATACTACCCCTAGATAGATAGGTAGAGCAAAAGAATAAACTAGACTACTAAGATTATAATATAGTTCTATATATCTAAATCCCCTAATATCCTATAAACCGATATACTACCTACCCTATAGCATAATCTTAATAACTCCCTATCTACTACGATTAGATAATTACTAAACGAGGTTATACTTAGATTTAAGCTATAAAGTATCCTTAATATAGTTATATAAACGAGCACCCTAACTAAGAGCCTTATTATCCTCAGGGAGATATATCAGAAGGAGGTACTACTACTTATTAATATAGCAAACGCCTCGTATAAAGAGAGATATAATAACTGCTATACTAATATAACTTTTAATAAAGGGGATGAAGTCTAGATATAACTTAGCAAAAGATTCTACTTGCTAGGATAATATAATAGCAAATAGACCTCTAGATAGATAGGACCCTTCCGAATTAAGCATATTATTAGTCCTCTCGCCTATGAGGTAGATATTCCTAAGTACTAGCGGGTTTATCTAATCCTCTCTATAGCCTAGCTATATAAGCTAGCCTAGGGAGAAGACCCGTTTAACTATAAGACTCTGCTACTAAAGCCTATTAAGGTTAATAGTAATAAGGAGTAGGAACTTAACTATATTATTAAATAAAGAGTCTTATAGAGGAGTTATAAACCTACTATTAAATACCTTATCCGATAGAAAGGCTTTATAGCAAAAAATAATACCTAGGAATAAAGAGACTCCCTATTACCTAATATAAATAATATTATTAATAAGTATAACGCTAAATTCTCCCTTAACTAGGATACTAAAAGAGCTATAAGAAGATATATACCTTATATATAATTAAATAGTTTTCCTATCCTTTTAATAGGATAAATATATATACCCTGAATTAATATTAGGATTATAAATTTTCCCTTTATTATTACTATTTTTACTATTAACTACTCTTTCCTCGATCTCTCTATCTTATATTAAAATAAATAGGAAGGAGCAGAGGGTACTAACTTTTATATGCCTTCCTTACTAACCCCTATTATAAAAAATTTTTTTTTTCTTCTATACCTTCCTTCTATTTATTATACCTACCTACTTTTATTTAAGTATGCTTATACTTTTTATTTATTTATTTCTCTCTTATATGCTAATTATTACTTAATAGACCTCTTATAATAAGTAATAATATTATCCTAACCCGCTAAATATAGCCTCCCGAACGCTAGCCTAACTAATATTACTATAATAATAGCTTCTAAAGGTAAGGAAGTTACTAATAACTACGAGGTCCTATTCTCTCACCTATCTAATAATAGTAGCAGCTAAGACGAGGGTGCTAACCCCTAGAACGACGAGGTGCTTAACCCCGTCTCCCTGCGCTAAGGTAGTAATAACTAAGGTAGTAATAACTAAGTTAGTAACTATAGTATTAACTTTAGCACTCCGGTTAAGACTTATAAGTCTGCTGCTAAGAAGAAGAAGTCCCGCAAGGACTATAAGAAGGGTAAATAAGCAGCTAAGAAGAACTTCTTTACTACGGATGCTAAGACCTAATACGAGGAGGTCGTTAATAATAACGTCGATAATATTTAGAACGACGATGCCTAGGCTACTAAGCTAGCCCGTATTATTACTAGCACCCTAGCTAAAACCGCAGCTACTACCCCTCATAAGACTCCTAAGAAGGGCCGCCCTAACCCTATAGCCTAGCGCTAGCAGATCGACGAGGCGAAGGCTCGTATTAATAACGCCTTTCTATACTACCCTGATACTATCTTTATCGAGGAGATCGAGAAAATCCTCAATAGTATTAAGCCTTTTGAGAATATATCTTCTAACCTCTATATTAGATATATCTAAGATACCCTTAAGTAAGTATATAATATATATATTAATAATAATACTTATAGCAAGCTTCTCCCTAGCTATACCTAGGTCTTTGCTATATACTTTTGCAACGCCTATAGTTATGCTAATAGAATTATTACTAGTAACCTTATTATAATAAACTATATTAACCTCCTTTCTATCGCCCCGCTCGTTAATATTAGTAATATTACTACTATAGACCTATTAGCCCGCAAGGATGCTAAAAACGCTAAGGACCTCGCTAATAAAGCTGAGGGTAATATTAATACTATTATTAATAGTATCTAGTAGGAAATCCTTCCTCGCCTTAATACTATAGAGACTAATATAGCTAACATAGATATTATTAATATTAACGCTATTAGCAAGTATCTTATTAAACTTAAGAATAATAGCATATCTAAGCAGGCAGTTGCTAATAAGATTTATATAGCTATCGATATATTTAAGACTAAGGAGATCGCAGGCCTTTGCGCTGAGATTATAAACCTCTATACTATAATCGAGGGTCTCTAGCGCACTAGCAATAAGCAACTCGCACCGAGCGATACTAGTAATAATAGCGCTGCTAAGCGCTAGTAGATATCTAAGTTTAACGCACTCCTCTACTAGTATAATAACTAATTAATAACGCTATAGTGATTTCTAGCGATTAGAACGCAAAGAGGGAGAAAAGGGAATATTAAGTATATATATCCTAAATTAATAGTAATAGTAATCGGGATAATTGCTTTTTAAAAAGGGGGTATATATTACACGCCTTTTGGTAATATAGTTAGCTATTACATAGTATTCCACATAACTATAGTTAGGCTTAACGCCTATCCTTTAAGTAGGAGACTTCTAGCAGATAAGCTTAGAAGGCTCGGCTATTATAGAATATATTACGATATACCTATAATTACCTATTATACTATTTATTATTATTCACGCTTATATTGCTCTTTTCCTTATTTCACTCGTAGTCTTAGCGACCCCTACTATAGCCCCAGGCTAGTAGGAAGACTGTGACATCTAGTACTATTTTCCTTAGTAGTAGTATTAAATAGTAACTACTACTTACCTAGTTCCTTCTGCTAGGATCAGAGTTATTTGAGAATTTTACTATACCTCGTATTATTAATATAATTATCTACTATCTTAGTAATAAAGTCCTCTGAAATGCTTATAGTTATCTCCCCTATTGCTCTATAGGCTTAGGACTTCTTAGCTAACTAGTTAACTATATTTATAAATCCTATGTTATCGTTATTATTATTACTATAAGTTATTTCTACGAGAATATCGCTATCTTCAAACCTATCGGCTCGGCCTGAGGCTATGAGCAATAGCAAGCGCGAGAGGGTATTAGGGATAATATTAAGCTTCCCTAGTATATAGGTAATATTAAGGTTAAATTACAATAGGTAGTTCATAGCGCTTATAAGCTGCAGGTTAGCCTTATTAAGGTCTATAGTCTATAGCGAGGTATATATAAGAATTCCCTTCGTAGCTATATAATCTATGAGAATTTATATAGGGTGCCTATTCGATTGCACGAGCTTATAGAGCTTTTTTATAGCTTATACTACTACTATTACCTCTACCTCTATAATAAAATATTGCTTTTCTAAGGGCGATATAACCTTAGATAGAAAAAGCATTAGTTAGATATAGATTTATGCGATATCTTTACTAGGTATATTAGTACTATTCTATAGGATACTTAGTTAGAATACTATAAGCCTAAAACCGCCTTTATAAGCATTAACCTTAAAAAATATAAGCTTATTTAGGTTATAATAGTATCTTATAACCTAGTTATAGAGATTCTCTTAGAGGGTATTCTATACCTCTTGCTCGCTTAGTATTAGCTCGAATAACACCTTTTAGACCCTTTTTATTTAAACTACCTTTAATAGACTATTAGGAAGTATATTTTTATTACGGAGTTTTATAATAAGACGGGTCTTTCTATCCTATAATAGCATTATAATAATATTATATTAGGGTATATTATATCATAGCTATCTAGCTATTCTAAGGTATTTCTTAATATTATAGAGAGTTTTTAGGAAGCGGAGGTTCTTAAAAGCTGCGATCCTATCCTCTATTTATTTAATACTATTAGTATTTACTATATAGCTAAGGAGTCTTACTTTAGGAAACCCTGCAAAGGACTTCTTAGGTCTAATATAAAGGCGGTTATTCTCAAAGAGCTTGAGGATAATATCGACATACTAGAGATAGTCCTCGTTATTATTACTAAAGATAATAATATTATTAATATATACTCGAGCAAAATACCTATAGTTATATAAGAGGCGATCTATAAAACGCTAGGCATAGGCTAGCAAGTTCTTAAATCCTATAAGGATAATATTAAAAACCTCGATACTATAGGGATTTATTACTACTATCCTATTATAATATCTTAAGTAGATTAGTAGTTAATAGAAGAACCTAGTAGTATTAAATATCGTTATATATTTCTTCCCTCTGAGGGTATTTATTATATCATCTTAGTTAGGAAGCAGGTATATATCTAGGATAGTAATTCGGTTAAGAGGGCGGAGGTTAATAATAACCCTGCCTTTTTTTATACTATTAACTACTCGCTATATAATAAAGAGCGGGCAGATAACTAGGATTAGTCTATTACCCCACGCTATCTTACTATTAGTATGCATCTTGCTATAGATATTCTTAATAACTTCGAGGTTTTTAGCGCTAAGGGGGTAAGGCTTTACTATAGCCTTCTAGTTTTACTACCTTTTAATAAGCTTAATATATATATATTAGTCGTCTAGCATATATATAATCCCCTTATTATAATAGATATCTCAGTTATTAAGGATTTCCTTAAGTCTACTAGTAAAAACCGCATCCTAATTATAGATCTTAACTCTATCCTTACTATATATAACTAGGATATCTTTTAGCTTAGATATTCTATAAGATAGAATATTATCCGCTTAATAAGGCAGTCCTAGGCTAGATTTAGCAGGCAGGGTTATAAACTATATACTAGCTGCTATATTACCCGTAGCTCTATTGAATTCAGATTGCGAGAACTAGTGCGAGTTTAGTTCTCCTCCTATAAGGGTAATAATATCTATATAATTAACGAGGTTAGCTATCTCCTCTACTTCTATTAGAATAATATAGCCTAGCTGCTAGCTTCTTAGGACTATTATTAGCTTATCTATTATATTTCGCATAAGGATAAGCTTAGGGTTATCTACTATAACTATTATATTAACTATGCCTATATAACTAGATTGAAACTACTAAGTATTAGAGCCTTGCTAGCTTAACTTAGGGAGGTTAATAAAGCTAGTAATAATAAAAGCGTTGCTTTGCAGGGGAATAACTATAGTATAGGCGTTATTAACTCGTTTAGTTACTAAATGCTATCTCCTGAACTAAACTAGATACTGCATTCCGTATACTAAGCAGAACTTAACTATACCCTTATTAAAGTCTATAACTAGCCCGTGATCTTTATAGAACGGTATTCCTAGCAGAAGATTCGCTCCGAGGGTATTTATAACTCTAGCTATAATAATAACGTAGCTATAGATCTCCACGTTGCTAATAGTACCTAGGATATAGAAGTTAAATATAACCTATTTTATTACCTAAAAGGTTAAGTTTACTATATTTATCTTCCGTAGTTCTATCGTTTAAAACATAGGATTTCGCATAAAGCGTAGCACCTAATTCCTATTAACTAGAGTTATTAAGGCGCCTATATTAATATAGACTTCCTCTAGGCTAGCTATATTATCGCTTTTTATATTAAGGCAGAGATATATCTATTTAGCTAGTATTATTCGTTTCACTAGTTTTATCTAGGTATTAATAATTTAGTTTTTCTTAAGTAATACCTGCGCATTATTCGCTAGGGGAATTGCAACAAGACTTGCAAAATTCACTATATTATTAATATAATATATAGCAGAGTCTATAACCGAAGTAGTTAGGGAGATCGCTAGCAGGCTTCTCGCTATAACTATAATATCTATTATCTAGCCCGCTATTTCCTCTTTACGCGGTTGCTCTAATAGGGCAGCTGAATTATAGGGGACTTCCTATATATCTAGCAGGATATAGCTGCTATTAATAAGGTTATCAATATTATAGTCGTCGTCGTGATCCTCTTATATATAATAGGCGTCTAAGTTAGTCTATCCTAATCTATTATATTTTATATAACGTTAAAAACCTAGGCTTCTCTATAGCTAGTTTTATAGGCAGCGATCTTTCTAGTTTTAATAGTTATTAGAGCGCTAGAAGCGTTATTAAGGTTAATATTATTATTAGGGTTATAGATTATTACGATTATCCTATTAAAAGTCTTAGTTATTCCGTCGTCCCTTATTATTAGTCTATATTACGTCGTTAGATTCTTCTGCTATATAGTTAATACTAATTAGCACCCAGAGTCTATACTAAACTGCTTTATGTTTTTTCTCAGCTATATTAAGGTAATCCTCGAGAGTATTACTAGTAGTTAGTTCGTTTAGGAATCGCTAAAGCTCTAGGTCGATTATATTATAGAAGATTATTAATAGCTAACTAACTATAGATATTAGTCCTATTTATGCTCTATTATATTTAAAATAGTTCTAAGTAAAGTTATAAATATCTTTATCTCCCTTAAGGTCTTCTATAATAAACCTATATATAGTAATCTATTAGATAGACTCCTATTAAATTAGTATAAAATATCTCCTAATAGCATTATATAGGGCATAATATCCCACGCAGAGGTAGTTCTATTATTTAATTAGCCCGAGTTAGTATTCCTACTAGCTGAGTGCTTTTCCTTATAGTAGAGAGCTCTAATTCTATATAATCTCTAAAGCTATAGCTAGGCTAGTAGTTTTAGTATCTAAGCTAGAGATCTATAGATCTATCTCCTTATAATATAGAATATCCTAGTTATAAAAGACGGGCTCTATACTATACTTCTTATTAATATCTAGCTAAAAAATACTATACTATTAGGTAAATCTACCTTCTTATTAAGTTCCTATAGGCTATAGTATCCTAATATTAGCCTCGAGCTAGCTAAATACTCGAAGGAGTAAAGCCTTAAGACCCTAGGCTAGAGGCTCTGGGTAGGGCCCCTGGGATAATAGTAAAAATATTAGTAGTAGCGCTAAATTCTACTATAGTAGCTAGATCCTCCTTACTAATAGGTCCTATTTTCATAGACCTATAGTAGTATTATAAAGAATTTATAGTATTCTATGAATTTTTTGCTCTAATAGTCCTATTATAGTATCTTCTAGCGCTATAACTCGTAGTTCGGGGTTTTTTCTACTCTTATTATAAATATTATTTATTATAGCTCTTATTTTAATAAGAGGTCCTAGGGGTTCAATATCTAACTAGCTAGATTAGATAGGAGTTATAACTCTTTCGTCTCTCGGGAGCAGAAGGGTAATTCTCTCGCTAGCTCTATAAAGGCTTTCTTCTCTAGATAGGGGTATAAAAAGTGCTATTATTACTAGAGTATCCCTTATAGCTATAATTATATTAATAATGCTAATTAATATAGCTATATAGTTATTAGGCTTAAGTATCTAGTAATAGCATAAATTAGCTTTTGCCTTCTAGCTTATATTAATAATATCTATATAGGGTATATAGTTATTATCCTATTTAAGAGAAGCGAGGTTTGCTATCTAGTTGCGAAATTATTTACTAAAGCTAAAGGTAAAGTTATAATCCTTATAAGCTTGCTAGAAACTATAGAGCCTATAAGCCTTATTATAGTATCTAATTCTAGCTATATCTCCTATGTCGTGATATTCCTCCGTAAGAGAGGGATTATTATACTAATTTAATATTAAACTCAAATAGTTAGCTATATAAGTTAATAGTTAAGACCTCTATCTCTTTAACTTCTTTAACTTCCTTCCTTTTAATATATAACTACTTTTTAGAAGGAGGTTTTGAGGTCGAGTCCGAGTCCTCTACCTTATTATAAGTCTTTATAGTATAAGGGAGGTCTTAGATAAGGAAAAGAAAAAAAAAGAGATAGGTTATACTACTAGATATTATAGTCTTCCTACTAGCCTAGGGCTATAGTAGGGGTTGCTAAGACTGCGAGTAAAACGAGGAAAAGAGCAATATAAGCGTGAATAATAATAAATAATATAATAAGCAATTATAGGTATATCGTGATATATTCTATAATAGCTAAGCCTTCTAAGCTATCTGCTAGAAGTCTCCTACTTAAAGGATAGGTATTAAGCCCAACCGTGGTCACGTGGAATGCCATGCGATAGCTGACTATATCACCAAAAGGCGTGTGACACTTTCTTTATATTCTCCTTATTAAAAATATTAGTAAAGTCTTAAAGTTCGCTTAGAATCTTCTTCTCCTGCTTATTATCTAGCGAATCTTTGCCTAAGGATTCTATATCCTTCTTATTAGGGCTTATAGCGCCTATTAGGTATATAATATAAGCTTATTAGCTACTTTTTATAATCTCTTAAATAATTACCTCTAGCTTAGTAAGTAAGAGGGGTTTATATAACTAGATATATATATAGGTATCTATATAGATACCTTCCTATCTTATGAAGTCGTTAGATAGAAGGATATCTCCTGCTCCTTTAGGGCGAGGGCTTATAACGAAAGCCTAGCGAATCTTCTATAAGTAACCCTAACTATCTATAAGGAAGAATATAAGCTAATAGACCTTGCCTATAGGTATAGGTCTTCCCTAGAAATCTACTAATTCAGGGGTTATAATACTAGTAGCCTCCTTTAGTTAGAGCCTCTTAATAAGATCTTCTTATATAATATCTACTACTATGCAGGTATCTATATTAACCTCTAGTTCGACTTCGCTAGATGCTCAGAGCGCTAATACCTATCTCTTAATAGTCTATCCTACTAGAACTAAGGTGATTTCTAGCGTAGTACCCCTTAGGGTTATATCTATACTTATTTATTTCCCGAGTCTTTAGTATTAGTTATACTAGGTATTATAATTATGCTTATCCCGCCCTATCTTAGGTTTAGGTTCTAGTTGCTACTTATTAGCTATATATAGGTTTCGGTATAGTTAGGGGAGATATAGCTATACTTCTTATAGTTATAGCATTAGGATCCCTAGGAGTTAGTAGATATACTACTAGTACTAGGCGTTATATAAGTATCTGCTAAGTAGTCGTTCTAGGATAGGGTCTCTAGGTAGTAATCCCTTAAATCTATTAACCTAGGGGGTTATAAGCTGCTCTTATAAGAGCAGTCTAGAGAGCCTGAGTATAATTACTTATATAACTCGGAATAGCTAGCAGACGTTCCCCTATATCTCCCTTTGATAATCTCCTATAATCTCTATATATATAGGGTAATAGTATACGCATTAGTATAATTAATATCCTACTTAAAGAGTTTATCCTTTAGGGTCCTAATAAGGCCCTAAAAGAAGGCGTACGCCTTTATATTACCTATACTTAGCTCGCTAAGTGCTTAGTTAATAAACTCCTATCGAGCCTAATATATAATTAGTTTCTTATTATCCTTCTAATAGCACTATCTTAAAGTATTATAGTAATTCTACTCTTAGAGCTCAGGTGCGATATGCTACCCTCTTATAAAAATTCTAAAGTCTTCCTATTTAGGGTTAATCTAATTCCCCGACTTATTTATAAGTATTTACTAATAATTCTACTATTCTATTTATAAGGTATGCTCTATTATACTCAAGGCTTATTAGATATACTAGCTATTAGAGCAGCTAGGGCGGTGCTTATAAGCCTCTTTAACTGCAATAAGCTAATCTTCCCTTATTATACTAATAGATTTACTAATAAGGCGCCCTATATTATAATTTAGGGGTTTTTTATAAACCTTAGGCGATCGCTTAGCGGGAGCTCGGTTGCTTAATATAATAGCAATTAGCTTATACTAGTTAGCTATTATAGTTATAATCTATTATATTAGCACTTAGCTAGTTGCTTTATCTAGCCCTCTAGCTTAGGCTAGCCTATTAGCCCATCCGGTCTATAGGAAGGGGTCTTATATTCCCTATTTTCCTATATACGCTTATTATCTATATAGTAAATATTTAGCGTAGGTAGCCTGTTCTCTTTAGGGCCCCTAGCCTCGCTTAAAGTATAGCTTCTTACCTCCCTTTATTAGCTTATATTATCCTCTAATTACTCGCTAGGGTTAGCTTCTTTATATAGGTTTATATAGGCTATTTCGCTCTGCTTTTAGCGAATATTAAGCATAGGCTCTTTAGCCTAATTAGTAGGTATTGCTCGGGTGCGTAGTGCTATTATTATTACTAACCTTCCTAAAGTAGGGTAGAAGCAAAAGAATTATAAAGGTATTAAGGGGCTAAGAGCTATAGTTAGGTTAAACTAATAGCAGAAGCACCTAAAAGGTAGGATTAGTATTATTACGCTACTTTTACTTACTTCTTCTAAGATCCTTTATTTCTAGCCTTTAGTAAGTATTCGCTAGGTCTTTGCTATAAGGGTTCTATACCCTAGACCTATAGGCCTCTCTATCCCTTCAGCCTATACTAGCTGAGCCGTCTCCGGCTTCTCCGGTCTGGGTATCCAGTCCCTTATAGTCTCCTTCTAGCCTAGCCCTATAGTATTACTACTAGGTCTATAGGAGCAGACTTATCTTTATAAGCGCTTATTAGACCTACTACTCTAGTATATTACTAATATATAGTTAGTATCTATCTTTAATTACTTAGATCTAGTTACTAACCTAGTTTATAGTAAAGTCCTTGCTTATAGTATAATAGTTATATATAGGGGGTTTTTTATATTCTCTCTATAGGTACCTTATCACTAGGTAGTTAGTAAGTTCCTATAGTAGGGTAGTAGTTTATTCCTTATACTACTACTACTATAGATATATCTACTCTATAAGGCTCTCCTACTATCTCTATAGTAGCTTTATAGCCTAGGTAAGGATACTAGAGATACTAGCTTCTTAGGGGGTCCTAGGCAGGGTGCCCTATTAGCTACTACTTATTATCTATTTATCTAATAATAATTAGTCTGCTTAGTCTAGCGCTATCTAGGACCTAGCCTAACCCCTTAAGGTTATTTCTCTTGCTATATTATTACTAGGATTATCTATTCCCCTAGTATAATATCTATATTATATTCCCAATATCTTAGGGCTTAGTAAGCAACTAGTATCCTATTAGCTAAGACCCTATTAGTTATATTCTATATACCTAGCCTAGAGTTTATTATAGTTAAACTCTATTACTAATTTATTAGTATACTATTACTAGTTTACTTTAGATATTCTAACTAGTATTAGTTTCTTAAATTAAAGTAGAAGTAATAGAGTTATAAGAGTATAGCTATAAGCCTAAACTAAGAAAAGCTAGGATACTAAAATATAGGTATCTATTATTATATTAAACTATTACTTAACCTTCTAAATCTGCAGCTTATAGAGTTTTCTCTAAGGTATATTTATCCGCCCCTAATTTGCTAATATTTTGCTAATAGCGTGGCTTTATATCTTGCACCTGCTATTGTTCCTTATAAAAATACTATATTTACTTTCTTATTCTATAATATAGTTCTATAGTTATAGAGAATTAAAAACTTTTTTAAATCTTTAACTTTAGATATCTTATATATAATATAGAATTAACTTAATAAAGATTTTATATATATAGACTTGAATATTTACTATCTTTACTATATTTTTGTATATCTTTAGCTTTTAAAGTTAAGTATATAGCCTTATTAATATGGAGTGGAACCCCCTTTTTGACGTGGTGCGGGTTTTTTTGCCCCCCCTACGTGAGTAGGGGGTAAACGCGAGCCCGCGACCCCCCATACCCCCGGGTAATTGGTTGCCCCAGCGGGATTGCGAATCCTGCCGGATCATCTGAAGCCGCACCGTTTCCCACAAAGCGATCATCAACAGCCGGCAGCGCAGAGGCCATCTCTTGATGCCGTCTCTTGATGCCGTCTTATCACCAGCTGAATCGGCTGGCTTATGGTTGAACGGTGTTTGTTTCTCAACTCGGTCGAGGCAGCATGTGGTTAAGGCAACTCTACCATTGACAAGTGGGGGGGTTTTCCATCAATTTGGCAAAGAGGCCAAGCTTTGAAAGTCAACAAAGATCAAACAAGCAATGGCTAAGGTCAAGTTGCGACACAATAAAAGGGAGTGGCTGACAGCACGGCACTCGCCAATTCCTCGACCGTCATGCAGTTCTCATTTCTCTTCAACGTAGTCCCCTCTCGGCTTTCGTAAATCTTCAGCGGCGCAGCAGCCTCCACATGCGTGCGGTCATCTTCCGCGATTTCAAGTAAAACAACGCCGCCCCGTAGCTGATGAATTCAGCCCAGCCGAGTCACGGCCCCTCGTCATCGTCACTTCAGCATCCCTTGGAATGCTTCGGTCAAGTCTCCCAAATTTGGAGAAAAGCTCCTGTCGATATGCAGCACTGGTGTTCAAAACAGCATAGTCACACAAATCCCATCAATCCTCCCGTCTCGTCTCTTTCTTGAATGCCTGCCGCGGAAGCCACACTATACACTCTAACTATAGTCCGCACCCCTATAAATGCATTAGACTCAGGTAGCCTACCTATATATAGTCCAAGGGAAAGCTATATATTCTAGAATGTAGCTATAATTTATTATTATACTTATTATACTACTAAAAAAATTAAATATAATAAAAATTTATTTAATTCTTCTACTTATAATAAATTAAAAAAGTTCTAAGAAGTTGTTATAATAGCCTTAAGTAGGAGGTATATAATAAGAGAGTAGGTATATAGTAAGAGGGTAAGTATATAATAAGAGAGTAAGTATATAGTAGGTAGGTATATAAAATATAAGTAAATAATAGGAAGCAGTAAAATACTCCCTATTACTCCACTATTTAAACTTTATAATATAACTAATTTCTCTTACCTTATACTTTTATATTGAATGAAATAGGAGGGTATATATATTATATAAATATATATTTTATAGTACTTTTCTTATATAAAATAATATAGGTATAATATCTGTATATATTTAGAGGGTGATATCGTATTTAAGGGTTATCTATTTATAGGGGTGCGGACTATATACTAAGGTACGTTGACGACTTACACAAAGTGGAAAGGTACTTTGTACTAGCAGCAATCACTAACGATCCCGCATCTCGTCGGCCCTACGAACGACAGCTTGGCACATCGAGGAAAATCATTCGATATCCCCATCAGTTAGCCCTACATCTCCACGTTCAGCGAGCTGCAGCCCGCGATCGTGGTCACCCTCGCCTAGAACCCCCGGTCGCCCTGCAGCAAGCCCGCCATGCAGGCTTTGTTTAATTTCTCCCTATCCAACGGGAAGATCCAGCATGAAGAAAAGAAAAAGAAAGAGAGAGGGGAATCTGGGCACTTGGAGGGTAGGGGCAAACTTCGAACTGGGCTTCGGTTTCCTTTCCTATTTTGCACTCAGGATGGCAACCCGCGAGATACGCCTGCTCCCAAATCACCCTGTGACTTGATCTTCTGAAGTAAGCTTGTTAATACTAAACTCACAGACATGGCATTTCTGAGCGTTAGTACCTGTTAACGAGACAAACAAGCAGCGAACTTGGAATAGCGCGAATGCTCCCTTGGTCGTACGTCACGGGATGTCAAAAGAGTAGCAGACTCTGACATGAGAAAAGAGACTCATTCTTCTTCCCGGGCGTCCTCTATGCCAATATCTGTGCGTCACATGAACCCGAGACAGATCGACGGATGGGATAGTGTGAGAGGGGGCAATCCCAAACCGCCGGACTTCCTGCTACATCCACGCAGCGCTGGACCGCTCTCTGTTTACCTTCTCAGACTCCTCCCTCGGCCACCGGCCATCGATTCTCGGTTCCCTCTCAGCGAGCGGATATATCATTGCTTCCAGATGCGAGCAGGGAATGTCTGTGGTGTAGGGTTACCACTGGGGAGCACCAAGTCATTCTAAAGGCTCCAGTTCTTACATGGCCACACCCACATGAGTGGTGCAGAAGCTGTTTGAAAGGCCCAGCGCCACTTGGGGCTTGGGTTTTCAGAGGGAAAGGACACCGAGAGCATTGGCTGCTCTTTACCGACCCTGTCGCTGCAGAGTGTACATGGATTGTTTCGAAAGCAATCTGTGTGTCAGTCCAGGGACGATGGCATATAGAATTCGCACCTCGCCCCTGACTTTCACGTTGAACCGTTCCCCGCGCCCCTCGTGCAGAGAGGTCGTCCCTTATCTGCTAGCCAGGGCTCCTTTGAGCTTGGATCGCATGTCCGTATAATCGACAAACTAGGACGAACCAACAGAGGGCCATGTTACAGGTCATCGCGGCGCTAGTTCATGCCGCGCAGGCCGCCCAGGTGACAAGAGACACCGAAGATGCTGCTTCTACGACGGCTGCAGCGCTGACGCCCATCACCGACGACTACCCATATCCGGAAACGAGTCTTCAACATGTCGGTTTCTTCATCCTTTTCATCTTTCCGGCCTTGGCCCTGATCGTGGTGGCTTTGAGGGTGTATAGTCGAGTCAGCACGAAACAGTTCGGTTGGGGTATGTTATTCTCCGAATCTGACTTGTCAGGTTGATCTGTCTCGAAGTTATAGCTAACATGTCCCGACAGATGATGGCTTGATACGTTTCACGATGGTACGTCGACCATCTTTTGAACTCCGTCCGTACTTCGCACAGATTCTCCGATAAGATCCTCTTTCAGGTAGAGTCACTCGCCGAGACCATAGCATCATATTTCGCCATGCGCTAGGCCTTCATCGGCATCCACTTCGAGGACATTCCCATCGTAGCCGACCAACGGCTCGGCAGTCTCTGGAACTACATCATTCAACTCCTATACAACCCGATCTTAGCTCTCGTTAAATGTTCGGTCGTGTTGTGCCTCCTCCGCCTGAGTGGCCAGAAGCGGCGTATCCGGTATACTATCATCGGACTCAACGTCTTCAACCTGACGCTCATGGCTGCCGTCTTCGTCACCGTCGTCTTCCAATGCCAGCCCGTTAGCTACTTCTGGGAGAAGGCTGGCCGCAACCCTCCGACGGAGGGAACCTGCATCGACACGTCGGCTTTCTACGTGAGCACCGCCTTGTTGACCATCTTAACGGACGTCCTAGCGCTGGCCTTGCCTTTCTGGATTTTCCTCGGGTCCAAGATGCCCGCACGGGTGAAGATGGCCCTCCTTGCCGTTTTTGGTCTAGGAGCCATGTAAGTCATCAAACCTTCCCCCCCTCGAGATACCTTTCATAGAGAACCAATCTAACAACGCCCAGCATCACCGCAGTAAGCGTCCTCCGCCTCGTCTGGCTAGTCGAAGTATTCTATCAAGTCGACCCGAACGACCCGACCTACGACATCCGCTTCACCTACTCGGCCGTCGAGACGAACCTCGCCATCATAACGGCATGGGCGCCAGCCCTTCGCGGCCTCTTTCTCCGCTGGTTTCCCAAGTTCTTTGCCTCCCTCAAGAGCTCCTCTAACGAATGCTACGGCTACGGCTACGGCTGCAGCGGCGACGTCAATAAGTCGCGGACAACGGCCACGGCGATGACGAGGGGTCGCAGCGCGACGCACAACGACACGTCCAACACGTTCCGGCTCAAGAGCATGAAGGGGCCTTCCGGGATCAGGGGCTATTCGCCAATGACGAGCGAGGAGGAGATCATGCCGTACGACGGCATCATGCGGACCAGGGAGGTCAACATCGTCTTCGACGACAAGCGGGATTCCACGCCACGAGGCGGAGGGAGGCAACAGCCTGCGGCGGCGGCGGCGGCGGCGGGGGTTCGCAACCAGGGAGCGAGCTTCGACACGAACCTGTATTCGACCAACAGCTCAAAGAGCTTTTAGGGAAAGCGGGCACTTTTTCCGGATTTTGCTGCTTCCTCTTTGCAGCATTCGACATTTTTTTTTTTTGATGATTATGGGGCCAAAATACCAATAGGTATGGACTAGATACCACACACGTTCACAACGATGCATTTCGTTCGATATTGCGGCTGCCGCTAGGCTTGGAAGCTGGTCATGAGCCTGACACCCATCGCCGGGTTTTTTACATGCCTATACTGCCGTGGTATAGTGAATTCGTAGGACGTCACTAAGAAAAGGCCGTCCAGAAAACGCGAGACCAATGATACCCAACGAAACAAAGAAGGCAACATACATGGTACTTGCCCTCCCCCACCGCATCAACCGAAGCGGGCTTGCCTTATCGCATTAGATCACAGCCGACTTTTGCTCTTTCTTTGCGTGTTCGTCTGCCCTTGCGAGGTCTTCTCGAAACGCCGTTGGCTGCTTCGTTCGGAGACAACATTTCTAGCGCCGGAGACAGCTTGTGCGCCACAGTGGATTTCGGGAAGAGGCAATGGGGATCAAATTAAAAAGGTATAATCAATGAGGTCTGTGCAACGGCGGAGGGAAAAGAAAGATTAAGAGTCAGTACTACTGTGGTTGCTTCCATCTGGTGCAACACCAGAAAATTGGTGCCACGTAGATCCGGTACGGCAGCAATCCGGCCTGCTGGGCGAACAACGTTTGGCCTGCGTTACGCGGGAGATGTTCATTAAAACTCCGGGCCGCTCGATAGAGTGTAATTTGCCAACGGTGGACACTTGCAATCCATCCGTATGTGGACTACCTTTCCGGCAAAGGAATACTGAAGAATGTTTACATATTGCGCATGCCATACCGGTGGCTGAGCGAGACGCCCGACTCAGAGGGTCGGTCACTGGGGCACTCATTCCCTTGGTCGGTCTGTTCCGAGATTCTTCCCGTCAACCTACATCTTGCCATCAAGATCCACCCCGCAAGCATTTCTCAAAGAGAAGATAGCTTCGTTGATCAGGATGCTAGCTCGCAGTGGGCTTGGGAAAGCGAGACCTCCCTGTCCATGTCTTGAGACGCGCCGGTGGTAGTACTAGTTTCCGAGCGAGTTGTTCCTGTGTAGTATTGGTAGTGGGGTCGTAAGCACTGCTGCGCGATGAACTTGAATTTATGGGCGCACTGGCATATCCTGGCCCGCCTTGTCGGTGTGTAAGGTAGGTGTATTCTTGATCACTGACGTTCCCAGATCTTTGCTGCGGGAAGCAAAGCGTTCAGTAATGCGCCGCATCGCCTCAGTATCCCTTCATGCTTGGCGGCTGGGCATTTTCTTCTGACCAAAGTGGGCGGAAAGTAACGCTGCTGGGAAGACTGCAGTCGGAAACCTCGGGGAATGTTCAAGGGCGCCCGATTCACAGCAAGCCAGCGGTCGTATGTCACTCATGACTCGGAGGTTTCATTGGTAAAGTTTGTTGGATAATCCCAGGCCCCCGAGCCAGGAATTGACTGGTGTTGGCGAAAGCCGCATTATTTGTTGTACTCGAGTAAAGACTGAGAAAGACTGAGCTTAGCATTTGTGCCATTCACGGGCCAGTCGTCCGTTGAACTTCTGTCTTCCTGTCGAGTGAGCCCAACTTTGAAGGTTCGAGGTTCGATCATTTTCTGTCGGAGAAGATTGGCTCGAATCCTGGGGGCTTCCTGGATGGCTGAGTCTGCTTCCCAGTTTGGTTCGTGCAGTTCGTCTGAAAGGGCTTTGGTCTTGTTCTCCAAGACGTCGGCCCCTTGTAGGGCAAAGAACTAAACGAAGCTCTTGGGGAGACTCCGCCTCTTCTTTTCTGCATGTATGCATCCTGTGGAAAAAAAGGATGTAATTATCCAGTAAAGCGTCCAATTGAGTAGTCGCAAGCCAAAGGTCTCCACCGCGGGGTAGGTGGTGAGAGGAAAGAGCCTTCTAGCATCGTCGAAACAGAAGCTGAACGTGACATTGTGCGGCGTTGACGCATTTCTTTTGCCTGCCAGAAACTCATTTCGCCTAGCTCTCAAAGAACGCGGCACTACTTCTTCGTTCTCTTTTTGTTTTTGTGGCGGAAGCGGACTAGACACAGCAAAAGATACGATGGCGAATAAGACCGTTGTTGTCACGGGTGCGACCGGCCTCCTGGGAAGACAGGTTGCCAGAGCTTTCGACCGCAAAAGCTGGAATGTCAAGGGCACTGGTTACTCTCGCGCTGATGGAGTATCCGTCTTCAAGGTCGACTTGGGCAAAATTGCGGAAGTTGAGAAGTTCCTGGACGAATCGAAGTAGGTTGACTTTCTGTCTACCTACAATGAGGCAAATCTCAGACTAACAACCCAACACAGGCCTGAAGTAGTCGTGCACTGTGCGTCAGCGTGTTCCTGATCAATTTGAGAAACGTCGAGTTGCTCATTAATCATCTCCCACAGGCGCGGCTCAGAGATTCCCCGACAAGGTGGACAGCGACCCCGACGCTGCCCAAGCTCTCAACGTCGCCGCTACCAAGTCGCTGGCGAACCTCTGTGCTGCTCGCAACACTCTGCTTATCTACATCTCTACCGACTATGTGTTTTCAGGAAAGCCCGGAGAAGCTCCCTACGAAGCTGATGCGCCAACCGGTCCTACCAACTTGTACGGTAAGACCAAGCTTGATGGAGAGCATGCAGTTCTGGAGGAGTACAAGCAAGCTGGCCGCGAGGGCCTCGGTCTTATTCTTCGCGTGCCAGTCCTGTATGGACAGGCACACACTCCTGCGGAGAGTGCCACCAACGTCCTCATGGACACCTTGTGGAAGACACAAGACGGCAAATCCAAAGTGAAGATGGACCACTGGGCCATTCGCTACCCTACGAACACAGAGGACGTCGGCCGTGTTTGCCATGGTAATCCAAACCCGTCGTCTCCCCAGCCACAGCAACTGACTGAGATGTAGACATTGCTGTGAAGTACCTCGAGGCTAGTGACCGTAGCTCCTTCCCGCAGATTCTGCAGTTCTCAAGCGAGGACAAGATGACAAAGTACGAGATTTGCAAAACCTTCGCCGAAATCATGGATCTCTCGATGGAGGGCATCATTGCCAACACGGAGGGCAACGACCCTAATGCCAGCGTCCAGCGGCCCTACGACTGCCATCTCAGCACGCGTGCTCTCAAGGATTTGGGCATCGACGTTTCGACGAGTGACTTCGTCGGATGGTGGAGGCGTGAGGTTCATGCTTTCCGGCATTAACTTGCATCGGTGACGCCGGAAGCAACGAAGTTCACCGGTCGTTTCGTGCAGACTCTACGACCAAAGATGAGCAATTGAAATGCAGAGACACTGCCGTCCCGCTTGCAGGTGTTGATATGTTCGTTCAATTGCCGCTCTTGGCGCAGAGTCCAATATCCACGACGCATCGAGCTGCACGTGATGGCAATGACCTTCATATCAAGAGTATTCTTGACGCTGGTAGAAACATGAACGACCACGGACTAGGTCGAAGGGACGGACAAGGGGAATATTAGACACAGGGTAGTGCAGTAGCCCAGGAACGAGCTCATTCCGAGTTACGAATCCGTCTCATCGGACTGAAATGTACCTTGGTACACGTTGAGCAGCCTCTGTGCGGGCCGGCGGCGCGTTTTTCGTTCTCGGAGATTGTAAACGCGACACGTCCAAGACAAATGTGAGGGCTCAATGAGGAATGTGTCGTAGAGCAAGAGGATCATGGCACAATCGATGGGTGCAAATTAGACAACGGTGACTGGCATCCGACTGGCGCGTTATTGCGCAGCATTTCTCAGAGGCCATTCTGGCGGCTTCGTGAATTGGTGGCCCTTTTCTCAGTGTCTCCCAATGTTTCTGGACGGGAGATGTAAAAAGCCTCCCTTAATATTCGTCCTGCGGGAACCGAATGACCGACCTACTTACCTGATGGGGGGCAGAATCTCGCCACTCTTTCTTTTTTGATTGATTCTTTCTTTTGTCCAATCTGTGCCTGGAACTTACCCCTGTCCTACGTCGGGCGGCTGCGATAGCGACAACTACGACTCTAGCCATCTCAAGGCTTCGTTTTCTCAGTTACACCAATCGCCAGCTAATCCATAGTCGTTTTTCAAAGGATCTGACCGGAGACCCGAAAGAAAGTCTCTACGGATAGACTCGTTATCAATCACTTGCATGATCTGCAGGGTCCTGGGGGGAAGGCTGCATCTGGACGCAAGGTAACGTTCGAACGTTCCCTGCTGGGCTGGGGGATCAGCTCTGTGGCCCCGGCGGATTGGGCCGCTGCCGTCGCAGTTGCCGCATGCGCTATCTCCATCGGGACCGCTGTCATCGACACTATCGGACGACAATCCGGGGGATTTGCAGAGGGCTTGATTCGGATTGATCGACTTGGGCGTGAGAGAGAGACAACGGGAGAGGTGCTGTTGTTCATACCAGGACCAGAGGACGCGATTCGGCCATCCGAGAGGCATTCGAATCCTTCTGCGACGATAGATTGACAATGGACGCTGGAGGGTTCCAGCGTATTAGCCGGACCATGTCCGCAGGCCCAGGACCGCCGAAATCGCCTGCTCCGCATCCACCGCGACGGGGCAATAGCGTCACGGCCGGACGGCTAACCCGGTACAGGAGCTTGCGGGAGCACAAGAGCGTGCTGGACTTTGGCCGAGACTGGCGGGACTGGGAGGTGGACATCTTCCAGGATGAAGACGCCGCGTCGAATGCCACGACGGAAACGGGCACAGCGACAAGCATTGGCATGTGCATCGGCATTGCCGTGGACGAAGAGGACGAAGAGCGACCGCCGCAGCAGCACACACCGGCCAAGAGCATAAAACAGTGCAGTCAGACGACGACGCCGTCGTCGGCGGCTAGACGACGAACGGCGCCGGCCCATAGCTTCCAACCGCCTCATCAACCACCACAGACACCGCTGCAGTCGCGACCTCAATCCCAATGGCAATGGCAATGGCAATGCCACGATATCCTGGGCGTGGGAGTCGGCGTCGGCGCTGGCGCTGGCGCTGGCGTTGCAACGGAGTGTGCTGCTGGCGAAGGATCCCCCTTCGGCCGTGGTCTTGGTGTTGGACTTGGTCTTGACCTTGGGCTGGGTGCCAACTATGCACCCGGTAATAATATTAATTCGACCGTGGGTGAAGAAGCAGGTGTCCCAGCGCCTCCCGAGTCTCCTGTTCGGTTCAGCTATCCCAACAGGCGAAGACCAAAAACAGCCCCCAATGTGCCTGAACCCGAGAGCCCCCCTGCAAGGGGCTCGTCCTCTCCCAGCTGCAGCGGACCCAGCTGGAGACCCCCAAGCGAGCCGGGTTCCTTATTCTCCTTAGCGCGGACCAGTTCCGGGTCCGGGTCCCCTGGCCCAGGGGTTTCTTCCACTCAGACCACTCACACGGGTGCCAGCGCCCCGTCTGCAGGATCAGCGTTATTACAACCAGCGTCAGCTGCTGATGCGGCATACGCTCAAGCGCACCCGCATCCACACGAACCGCCGCTACCACCAACACCACCAGTACCTGCACCGGCGCCAGGAGTAGAAGCAGGAGCAGGAGCAGGAGGAATTGGAGCAATCGCTTCACTTGCTGCCGGGCCACCACCACCATCTCCTCCAACGGTACCTCCTCCTCCGCCTCCCCTCCTCACTCCTCTTCCGACCAACAGGGTAGCACGCGACTCCCTCTCGCCTCCTATACCCCAGCTGAGACCTCGCTCTCATAACCCCATCTTAATTTCTACCGCATCGTCATGCGCCGACCTCAAGCTCTCTGCACGAGCTGACCACGCTCGTTCCCAAATCATCACCAAACTCGCTCTAAATCCAACACCCAGCAAAGAATTCGTCAGGAACCAAGACTGGGAAAACAAACACCAGCACCAGCCACGACACCGGCTGCCACAAGACGAGGACGAAGATCGCCGTCGCAAGGACCAGGAACAGGACTCGGAAGAGAATCTGCAACAGGAACAGGAACTACGGGAGGCTGCCCATTGGGCCGACGAAGTTGCCCGTCTCGAAGCAGAGACTGATCGCATCTTGGCTGAACAGAAAAGGAAAGATCTCGCTCGACAGGATCTTGCTCGACTCCAGGCTCAATTGGCCACTGTCCCTGACCCCTCGCCTCGAGTGCGATCGCCCATTGTCGACAAGTTTGCCTTCTTTCTCAGAAAAAGTCGCAGGTCCGACCCTGCCCACCTCACAAAATCCCCCCTCACAAACTTTCAGCCTCTGTCGTTCGACTGCAGGCCCGTCAGCGTCATGGACCCTTCACGGTTTATTCAAGCCGGCGGCGGTGGCATCGTCCCCCAGATTGATGCTCCCATCACAGCCAGTAACGCCGGCGAGCGCGTAGGTTCTTCTTTGCCACACCCTGTCGCGGCGAGTCTGCTAACCCTCCCCAAGCGGGTGACGATACGTTGCATGCAGTCTTCAATCAGTTTGCCAGTCACCCCTGACACAACACCTATGGAAATCCTCTACTCAGCCGCCAATCTCATGACTCAGAACATCAATCCAAAAACCAGCATCGTCATGGAGTGTTACTTCGCTTTCGGCTTGGAGCGCCGCCTGAGGCGTTATGAGCAGGTGAGAGACGTGCTGAATTCATGGGACCGCGACAGTCAGCACTGCCTGCTCATTATCCCTGGCGACTCCGTCGACAAGAACCCCGACCTGAACCTCGAACTTGTACCTCGCAGCATCGATCCGCCGTCCGGCTTGGTAAACTTCTCCCTTTACCACTGTTCGCGACCAGGAAAGTGGAATAAACGCTACATTACCCTGATGGAAAACGGACAGGTATTCGCCGCCAAGAAGAAAGATGCTAAATTATCAGACAAGGATGCCCTCTCGCTATGCCATCTTTCTGATTTCGACCTCTATTCAGTCACAGAGAAGGATATGTTGAAGCAAATCAGGGCACCCAAGAAGAACACCCTCGCCGTCAAGAGTCAGCAAAAGTCTAGCGTCTTCCAAAACACCGAGAACTTCATTCACTTCTTCTCGACAGACGATGCTCGGCTTGCAGAGGACTTCAGAAGGATACTGCACATGTGGCGCAGCTGGTATCTGGTCAATAAGAAGGTCGATCTGACCAAGGTGAAGAAGACTCACCATAACCCCACCGAGAAGCCATCGTCCAAGACCGTGGGTTTGGCAAGGAGTGGCATGATGCACCGCTTGAAAGTCTCGGTCGACGAGACACCTTACGCGATTGGCACGTTTTCCCCGCTTCTCGATATGGACAAGTTCGACAAGCCAATCGACGATTTTGGCAAAGATTTTCTGCCTGAGAGGAAGGCGGCGCGACCTGCAGAACAGTTGTCGGTTCCCAACCAACACAAAGTCGTTGGTCGTTCAAGAACAACACCAAACCTGGCTTCATCGGAGCCTATACCAAGGAAACCGCACATCGACCCGTTCGCCAAAGATCAGGAATTCAGGAACAGTGGCTTGCTAGGTCGCGGATATGAAGGACGCAAGCTGCAGGCTGAGAAGCATGCGGCTGCTTCCGCGCATGAGGAAATATCTCCTGACAGCCCGTTCACAGGTGGACACTCGCTGTTGAACAACTACCCTGAGCCCGAGAGACAGTCGTCTGGGCTGCCGGAGAGGAGAGGCACGGTGCGCACGTCCCGTTCGGCGGCGGAGTCCATCTCGCAGCCTCGAAGCCGCTCCCGTCCGCCAGTGTCCCGCCCGACTACGTCGTCACGACCGACAACATCGGACGGACCATCCCAGCGAAAACCCGGAATGCCTCAGCCTCTTATCGACTTGACTCCAAAGGTTCCCGATTTGCCCGCGGCTTGGCGAGACGGCCACGGTCGCGGAGTCAGGGCGCCTACTGGCCAACCTCTAATCCAGATGGCTACAGGGTGGGAAAATTCGCCCGACGCCACAATGGCACCGCAACTGCCCACAGTGACACGTATGGGCACGGCCAAAGCCTACCCTCCCCAGCGCATGGCATCGCAGTCCGCCGCGACGAGGCCGCGGAGTCGCTCTACTGCCGGCGGCGCGCCCGTCCGCCGCGTGGTGTCCAACGAACAACCACCGATGCCTTCACTCCCAAGACGTTCCTCTAAACAGAACGATGAGGATGTGCCATTGATCAATTTCGTGGAGCGCGAGAGGGGTCGAGAATCGAGGCCCCGGGCGCCTCAAGGCCTTGGCCGAAGTGGCACTGTTAGACACTGAACGTTGCTATCCATCTTTGATAACAACGGCTTGTCTCGACCTTGTCTCAGACTTCAAGACACATTCAAGCAATATTTCGAATTCCCCCGGGGGTTTGAAGGTGCTGCAGGATGGCCCGTGAGGCGGAAGTTGAGACCGTCTCGAGGGAGACGAGTAATGGGCTCAGAGCAAGCCGTGCACGAAGATTCCGGCGTATGGGTGATTTAATACGAAGATACCCGTTTGTTGATGTTGCGTCAGACACACCGAAAATAGTGGACACAGTTTGCGGAGATCTATAGCCGATCTGGACGGGAGATCTTCTTTGTTTTCTTAGTATGGGCTATGTATGAATCTAACGGTCTATTATCGTCGTCATCAATCAGTTGGACTCTGGTATCTTTTGTTTTGTCTTCAATGCCAAATGCCGCCATATTAAGTAGTCTTATCGCGCTCGCTGTCGCCGCCGACGCCGCCGCCGCCTTACATTATTCACTTGCTGCGCTTGTAAATCTTGGCCAGGAAGGCTTCGAAAATGCCCTTCTTGAGGCCCTCGCTTTCGTCAATGTTGTTGATCATGGTCTTGATCTCTGTGGCGCGCTTCTCCTCGAACTCCTCATAGCGCTCCTTCAGCTTCATCTCGTCGAACAGCTTCTTGATGACGGCCTCCTTGGCCTTGTCCTTCTGGCCATAGTTGTCCTCGAGAATCTTGCGCTGCTCAGGCGTCGCGATCTGCAGCGCCTGGTTGACCAGCCAGCTGCACTTGTTGTCCTGGATGTCGGTGCCGATCTTGCCAATGTGCTCAGGCAGACCAAAGTTGTCGAGGTAGTCGTCTTGGATCTGGAAGTACTCGCCGAGCGGGATCAAGATATCCTCGGCCTGCTTCAGGTTCTTGGGGGTCGCGATGTTAAGGCAGTGCAGGGCCAGAGCGACGGGCAGGTAGAAGGAGTAGTAAGCCGTCTTGTAGATTACGATGAATTGATACTTCTCCATGGAGAAGTTGTCCAGGTTGACCTTCTCCTCAGGGGCGGTGAGCAGGTCGCACAGCTGACCAAGCTCGGTCTGGTAGGTGACTTCGTGGAAAAGCTCGAGCAGGTCGACGTAGGAGGCGTGTTCGCGGAAGAAGCGGCGCAGGAGGGTGTAGATGGCGGTCTCGAGCAAAAAGGCGTCGTTGATGGCGACCATGCCGACGCCCTCGTGGCGGTACCAGCAGGGCTTGCCGCGGCGGGTGATGGAGGAGTCCATAATGTCGTCCGAGACGAGGAAGAAAGCCTGGAGAAGCTCGGTCATCCAGCCCAGGGTGGCGGCCTGGAAGTATTCTTCCTCGGAGAGGGGTTTATCGAGGAGGAGGGAGACGGAGTCGGGGACGGACATGCCGCGGTTGCATTTTCCGCCGAGGGTGTTGATTTCAAGAGACTATTTTCACGCACGCGCGCGCATACTGTCAATAACTCGTTCATATAGGTTATCCTTCATCTCTGGAACGCCGTCGTCAACGATCTCGGTGGTGATGGTGTAATGTTGTGGTGAGTGTGGTGGTGCGTGTGGTGGTGAGTGTGGTGGTGAGTGTGGTTGGAGTGGTAGTGGTGGTGGTGGTGTGCTTGCCTTCTTGTACCACGCCAGCTCCTCCTTGGGCAGCTTGTACTTTTGTGCATGCTCGAGGAGCACCTCCTCCAGCTTGGGAAAGACGGACTCGAACTCGGCGAGGGTGGTTTTCTTAGCCATCTTATCGTTTATATGCTGGTGCTGATGCCAGGCGGCGTGGCTAGAGATCTAACGGGCTTAATTGAGGCGTTTCGTGGTCAGTTTTGAGCGGTCTCAAAGAAGCGCTTCGCTACACTCTAAGGTTGGGTGTTGTGGAGGAGAGCCACTTTCAGAAGAGGAGGACACGAGGAAGGAGTTCAGAAGGAGACTTACAACGGGGAAGTGGAGGAGGAAGAGCGGTTGAAGAAGAGATGTTTGCTCGTCAGGAAATTTCCGCAGGGCAGGTTTATCGCAAATTAATGCGCCGGGCATGTAAATTGGCTGTACGCCGAAAGTGCGGGCAAACCATGGGAGTTACAATGTGTCGGCAGGTACTTACTACGACCCCTCATCAGATCTTCATGATTGATTGCCTCTCTATTTCTGGCAGGCGGTCGAGGGAGTGATTTCGGACGCGGTGTACTGAAGTAGCAGGCTCGCAGCAGGCTTGCTGCCGGCGGGGGGTTGCCTGCCACTCGGGATGACAGGCGCCCAAGGCGTAAGGTCTTGACAAAATGTTCCATTCCGCTCGCTGTCAGGGGCTATTGGTCACCGGAACGAGGGGCACAGAGCGGTCAGACTTGGCCCGGTACCTAGGTACGAACACTAGCGCAGTCGCGCCCAGGGAGCGCGTTGTTGATGCCCGTTTTCTTGTGGATCGTCTTTTCTGCCGTTGAGCACGGCAGCCTGCAGGACGCACTGGGTCAAAATTGAATTCTTTCCGCATTGGGTTAATAGGCCTATACCTAAGGGGGGGCTTTTTAAGGGTTCTGATTGGCTAATAATTACTAAGCGAGGCACTTGCGCGAGTCTAGAGCGAAAAGGGTAAGTATAGGCAGGGTAGGGTAGTTACGCATAGGGCAGTTATAGCTAGGGCAGTTGCAGCCAGGGCAGTTGCAGCTAGGGCAGTTGCAGCTAGGGCAGTTGCGGCTAGGGCAGTTGCAGCCAGGGCAGTTGCGGCCAGGGCAGTTAAGGCAGTTAGGGCAGTTAGGTGCAGGGCAGTTGTAGCCAGGGCAGGGCAGTTAGGGCAGTTACGCGCAGGGCAGTTAAGGCAGTTAGGGCAGTTAGGGCAGTTAGGTGCAGGGCAGTTGTAGCCAGGGCAGGGCAGTTAGGGCAGTTACGCGCAGGGCAGTTAAGGCAGTTAGGGCAGTTAGGGCAGTTAGGTGCAGGGCAGTTAGGTAGGGTAGGCGCTATTAAGCGCTATAAATATAGGGGGAAGACTACTGCCGGTATAAGCTGGAAGTCAGACTTTAGCAGGGGCCTAGGGTTCACTTTTTGTAGGCATAGGGGCATAGACCTCCTGCTTACCTAAAATTTCTAGCTACTCATACTTTATTAATAATACTTTAAAGCGGGATTGCTAGCTATATTGGGTAATTTCTACCCCTCATACCGTATACCTATTAATCAATTGAATTTTGACCCAGTGCGTCCTGCAGGCTGCTGTAGTTGAGCCTTACTACGTCAGGTTAAGGAAACGCAACTCGTACATTCGACGACTCCATTCCTCGAATAGACCTGTCCGGCTCTTTCTCGCACATGCGGCGCGGACGTCTGCGAAGAAACGTAATGTTATTGTGACATCTACGAATGCCATTGGTCGCTTCTAAGACTGTTCTTGACCACAGCGCGGGGCAGAAAGCAGAGTCACAAACGCACAGCAAGTGACAGCAAGTGACCGCTTTCGGACCAATCCCCTCCCCGGCCAAGGCATGCGCAGAGATGTCACTCACCGAGAGTGAACTGTCGCAGCTCCGCGGCTCGCTTCAGGATGCTGTCGTGAAGTGTTCCGAGCGCTGTCTCTACTCATCCGCGAAATGGCAAGCTCTCCGTGCTTCCCCGGACGAGTCCCTGCAGACTGGACTAACGTGGTCCTAGGGCGGCAGAGCTCCTCAACTCCATACCCGAGTCCTCAAGCGACGCCGACGTTGTTGATGTCGATGAGCAGTTTGTACCGACCGTATTCACGCCCAATGCCGATCCGGAGGAGGCCCTGCTAGAGGCTAGGGAAATCAACAAATACCTGCTGGCGAAGGCCTTGTTCGACTCAAGGGAATTCGATCGCTGCGCCGCCGTCTTTCTGCCGGACTCCCTGATGACCGGAATTCTTAGCTCCCGAGAAGAGGGTGCTTTTGGGACGCCAAAGGGCAAGGGAAAGGCGGACCCGAAGAGCATCGGTAGCAGCGAGTTGCCGAGGTTAAGTCAGAAGAGCTTGTTTCTGGCGCTATACGCCAAGGTCATGTCCGGAGAGAAGCGCAAGGACGAAGATTCTGAGATGGTCATGGGTCCTCAGGATCTTGGTAACGTTGTCAACAAACAGCTGAACGCCGTCAGTCGGTTTCTCAGCAATTGGTTCGAGGACCGAACGACGGACGATGGCGAATTGCTCGGCAGTCAAGGTTGGCTGGAATACCTGTAAGCAAAGCGGCAACTCTGGGCTGGGTTGGATACTGATCACTAAAGGTACGGAATGGTTTTGGCAAAGGAGAAGATCGAGGACAAGGCGATGGACTGGCTGGTCCGCAGCGTCCATCTTTACCCCTGGAACTGGGGTTGTTGGTCGGAGATGACTTCGCTGATCTCACGAGTCGAAGATGTGAGTCCCAAGATCGTGCGCATAAAGGAAGTTCTGAACTAACAGCCCATAGTTGGGGCGCATAGCAGCGCATCTCCCCCAAAATATCATTTCTTTCATCTTCCACCTCCACACCTCCCTCGAGCTATACCAACAAGGTCCCGAGCTCGCTACTTCGTTGGATCAACTATTGAACATTTTCCCAGCCTCCTCCTTCCTCCTCACATGCAACGCCATGCTTTCTTACCATTCCAAAGATCTTGTGGCAGCAGAGCAGCACTTCAGTCGCTTGTTGTCACTGCATCCACAAAGGCTCGACTCCCTGGATCACTACTCCAATATCCTCTACGTCATGAACATGCGTCCGAAGCTTGCGTTCTTGGCACATCTGTGCTCCAACATCGATAAATTTCGGCCAGAATCCTGCGTGGTGGTGGGAAACTACTACTCTCTTCTTTCTATGCACGAGAAGGCAGTACAGTACTTCCGCCGAGCCCTCACTCTCGACCGGTCGTTTCTCTCGGCGTGGACCCTTATGGGCCATGAATACGTGGAGCTAAAGAACACACACGCGGCGATCGAGTCTTATCGTCGCGCAGTTGATGTGAATCGCCGAGACTATCGAGCCTGGTACGGCCTCGGCCAAACGTACGAGATGCTGGAGATGCACACTTACAGCCTCTGGTATTACAAAAAGGCGGCCGGCCTCAGGCCCTGGGACGGCAAGATGTGGATGGCTGTCGGCTCGTGTCTGCAAAAGATGGGTCGTGACCAGGACGGCATCAAGGCTCTGAAGAGGGCTCTGTTGGCCGATGCTTATTACGATGTGGGCAGCAGCTTCGGCAGCGGGGGAGACTTCCTCAACGGCCGGGGTGCCACGGGACAACTGGACCCTGAGGTACTTTTCCAAATCGCGAGCATGTACGACCAACTTGGCGAGGAAGACGAAGCCAAGGCTTACATGGAATTGTGTCTTGCGCAAGAAGGAGGGGAAGGTGCAGCAGACCATGGTCTAAACGAATCGATTGCTATCCACAACGATTCACCGGGCGCTTCTGATGATGAGGGTAACGGTGAGGGCAGAGGGGATGGAGGACATGAAGGGACGGGTGTTACTGCTTCGACGAGCAGAGCTCGCATGTGGCTTGCGAAGCATGCCATGCGGGCGGCGGATTACAGAACAGCCAATCGACTCGGTACCGAGCTCACGCAAGACGGATTCGAGGTCGAAGAGGCAAAGGCGCTTGTCAGAGAGGCCAGGGCCCGGGTACGCAATGCCGAAACTGGCCTCAGCCCATGATTCCACCAGCAGAGATTATCTTTGGGCAACTTTGCGAAACCCTGCTGAATTTTTCCTCGGGAAGAATTGGCGAGGTGTCCCGCGTAGCCATCACGAGGAGGCAGATCTCTCGTGATCATTGAAATGCGTAGCAGACGCAGACTTCTCGACAACGACATGATTCTCTCAAGCAAATATCACTGCTAACCAGTTGGCCTGTCGGGAGCGAGAGGGCAAAAATTGCTGGGGCCCTAAAGAGGAACGATACTGGTACCGCTGGTGGAAAAGGCATGCTTGCGACGGATCTGGAATAAGCACCAGTGGCCATAATACAGGGAGTGTACACGAAGTTACGGAAAAAAAAGACCTGGGATGCTCAGAGGAACAGGGGCGAAGGTCTCATTGTATAATTTCTACATCCTCGAGTACATTGTAACTGAGATACCACATGCTCGAGGCCCCCCTTCTCCTGTCACCGGAAAGGAACCGTTGAAGAGGCAGCATCTTCACCGACGACCCCTCGTAGAATATGGTGGGCGACCGGATCAACTATGCTCGTCCGTCCAGTACCGTCTCACCGTCGCCATCGAAAGCGGCTATCACGCCTATCAAAGGCTAGTATCGAGTCGAAATCTCCGGGAAAGCCGAGCTCTCCTATTCAAGGCCAAGTTGGCAAGAGCTTCGACAGTCTTAGCAACGGTCTTGCCAACCCTCCCGAACTCGAGGTGTGCCAGCGGGGTCTCCACCGATTGCTGTACCTCTTCCGGCAAAGTCAGATTAAACGACGAAATCAAAAATGGAAGGTCTGTGAAGGCGCCGTGGAGAGGGTTGGTGTGAAGTTTGGAAAGGACAAAGGAGACGTCGTCGGCGCGAACCTTTGCGTATTGGCTAGCGTTTGATGTGAGTTAAGAAAAAAAAAAAGGGCCATCTTACTTGAGTGAGAAACTCCAACTGAGTTGTGTTGTCTGGGTGTCTTTCTGCGGCGCGGGAGACAGTAGCGTCGGGAAATTCGACGAATGAGGGATCGTGGGGTGGCCGATGGTCACAACTGCGGGACTCAGGGTTATTGATCCCGTCCCAGATCTTCCAAGGTCGTACATCCAAGAAAGTAATCGCGGTTATGTCTTTTCAAAAGATAACTCAAATGGTATGTCTGCTGAGGGGCCTCCTCTCAGCAGTCTGCGATTTTACGAAAGTAGCAACTCTCAATACAACCACGAGACGCTCTCGCGATGCCTCTCGGACGTTTTGATCGACGTACCCAAGGCTTCAGTTGTTCATTATGCATCGCGAGTCACCCAAGTATACCCCTAACAACTGCTACCCGTCTTCGATACCAATGTTGAGGCGAGTTTTCTGGCTACCCCCGAGTAGATGAGCTGAACAGATTCCTTATCGAATGGCGGTGATCAAACAGCAGGCTCTTCTCTGAGTGAAAACATTAAGCTGAAAGTGCTTTGCTCCTCACTGAGGGCTCGGTCACTTCTTCCTCGCCCGACCCTAGTACAAGGAATATAGTTCCTGACTTGTGCTGATTGTTGAATCAGAACTGCTCAGTTCATACGTCTTTTGCCAAGTACGGAAAATCTTGATAGTCTGTCCCTCGAGGCGCTCATCATAGCTAGGACGGGTTTGAGCTCTGTGAAGCGACGGAAAATTGGAAGTCACACATGTCGTTCCAGCCAGAAGACTGGCAGGAGATGCTTCTGCCACAACGTTTCACTCTGCAACCTATCTCTCTGGACACTATGCCTACGACTCGCAACACTGGCACAAGATGGCAATAGCTGTGCCAGTCCTACATCAGCAACTAGTGGAAGAGCACTTTGACGTTATCATTCAGACGAAGAAAGTTGCTCTGAAGTCCTCGAGTCTATCACCACTACTGCTTTTGTTTCCGTTGAGGATTGCCGGTGCGCGGGCGCGGCGGCGAGAGCGGTGCCATGCTGTGAGCGAGCTTTTGCTCGAGGTGCGGAACCAATTCGTCGTTGCCGATACGGTGATTAGAGAATTGAAGACAGTATTGTCCTTGAGCCCCAATGAATCATGAGACTTTAGCGGGCGAAAGATTGGATTCATAGATGACCCATCAGTCACTTCATCTGAGAAACCTTTCCTTACAAAATCGACTGAGGTGCTTTAACGGTGAACAACCAATAGCTTATCATGAAGGGTGACTGAGGAGCCATTGACGGATGTGGTTAGAACACCGTACTGCAGCTGCCATTTGTGGATGGGAGTGTTTGCTCCAGCAAATACGTGAAAAATGGAACTTTGCACAGGTCGTTGGTCTCGACGTGGAGTTGGCAAACTCGCGAATGGTTGTGACAGGGCCTGTCGTTCTTCTCCCCTGCAAAGCACCTGGAACACCCCCCATCCATCACAAAGCAGAAAAGAGCGCTGAGTTGGGGGATTTGGAGCTTTCGATTTCTGCAGTCGCCAACGTGCGTTAATCGCATGTGGCCAAGACGAGGAGTTTCGCAACGGACACTTCGGTTTCCCGACTTGGATACATCGCTGAGCACCGAGTCTAGACTCATCCCCGCCCAGTATATATGTACTGACGACAGCCCAAGGACGACTTGACTACCGAAGCAATTGACCTCCTCCAAGCATCTGGGGATCCGGAGCACAGCTCGCAGTCTCAGAATGATGTCCGACAACCCCGCAGCCTCCGCCGCCGCGGTCGACGACAGCAACGTCATTGCGGCTGACGCAGTGAGGATTCACCAGCTCTCCTGCAAGGAACTTATCGACTGATCATCGAGCTAGGCGGCCGATGATGGCGCATCCCTCAGCGGTGTGAGTGCGTCTTGTTCCTTCAGTGCTAATGTCGTGGTTCCCAGGAGAGTTTGGCGTCATCGTCCGCAAGTGTTACCAGCTCGATTCTTGAATATCGCATTGAAAATAAACGAACTTACCATAAGTACAGGGACGGGAGTACGTGGATCAGTCCGCAACGAGCAAAAGTGTTTCTCGAAAGTCTGACTGATCGTCACAGAGTATCTCGCACCAAACGATGAGAATGAGAAGGGCAGACTTGGTATGCTTTCCGACTATCGCGTCAGTCCCCACATCATCAATACCAGCAGTTAGCAAGGATCGTTGCTGCAATGCTAGATCTGCTACACAATTAATTCCTGCTCAGTTTTGACGATCGACTGGGATCCGCACCGCCCAACGAGCCAGGGGCGAAAGTTGATCGGGTTCTCGACGTTGGCACTGGCACTGGAATCTGGGCCATGTTTTCGCCGACGAGCAACCCGAGGCGAGGGTGTGTTCGTGTTCCGAGCTTTCACACACGCGAGCCACACTGACAATCCCATTAGATCACTGGTGTCGACTTGTCGGCTTCTCAGTCCGCCTTGTATGCCCACCCCGAAAGAAAAGAAAATTGTAAAAATAGCGCCAATGTTGCCGATACAGTTTCTTCCAGCGTCCCACCAAACGTCCAATTCGAGATCGACGATATCGAGGAGTCGTAGACCTTCTCGAAGCCCTTTGACTATATCCACGTCAGGATGATGAAGGGTAGCATCCGCGATTGGAAGACTTTCTTTCAGCGATGCTTCGAGTGACTCCTCTCCGGGCTATCATGTTCACGTAGCATTGCTTACAGTGTTCACACCTCAGTAATCTGAATCCCGGCGGATACCTGGAGCTGAATGATCTCGACAATTTCCCCCTGTCAGAAGACGGCACACTCACAGAAGAAACAAGTCTCATGAAGGTTTTTCGTTTGTTCTAGGTCGCCCTTGAGAGAATGGGGCTTTCCTTGGGGACTTCCGATAGTTTTAAAAAGATGCTGGCTGACATTGGGTTCGACGTCAACATCAAGCGATTCAAATGGCCTGTGATGCGTAGCGTTACTCCCGGTAGCCTTTTTCTTGTCATTATATGCAATAACGAGATGCCGGGCTTGGATGATGTGTTCAGAATATGATCGGAAGTATCGACGAGTACAACAGCTTGGTTCTCTCAATCTGACAAAGTGTGTTGTGGGTTATTCGGAGTACTAACGCACTAGCCCCGATCCGAGCATCCCCTGGACTTGCTGACAATCAAGTATCGCGGGGTCCAGTCTCATTGCGCAAGCCAGGCGGTAAGTATTCTATTAACATGGCTTGCAATGCGTCCTTTGAGCGGTGCGGTGGTTCAAGTTGCCCCCCATTGCTTACCTAGGTAGGTATCGAAGTAGCGTCGGCGAGAATATGCTTTCACCCTCGCATTAGCCCTCAAGTCGAGCTTGAACGATTCAGCAGGAAGTATGATGAACTTACACGGGGCGTGTCCTCCAGAACACATGCTTTCCATGCCGAGTCTCGACCTGTAACATGCCGCAGCCCCCTAGCCCTTCCAAAGTCGCCCCTTGTAGCCTTCGAGGGCCGCAGCCGGGACGAACCTGGGCCATTGGCACGTTTGCGGGAGCGTCCTAAAGATAGTCGTGACAGCTTCGCAGAGATCCTAGACCCCCCGGAATGTTTCTTGGATGGATAGGACATGGCAGGTCCCACGTTGACCGTGGTTCGATGTGTCGTTTCTCATAGAATGGGGGCCAGAGGTGGCAAACTTACTCCCCGTCTTTGAGTTTCCGCCAGAGCAGCATTCCCTTGTGGCATGGTTTATGAAGCCACTATCGTCCTCTAAAAGGAGCGAGTAACGCTTCTCTGTAATCATTGGACGTCCTCGGCTGTTAGACACTAGCTCGCCTTCGAGCCAAGCAGACGGTAGAATGCTCCGACAAGGATGTAGCAGATTGAAATGGCACCAGCTACAGTTACTTGTTATTTTCAAGCCTAACTCCTGACGGATCTAGAGCTTTATCATGCCATGAGACTAATATTTATTGCCCCGGATGTGTTCAGTGCTAGCCTTTAGACTAAGCTTGATCCCATCAGCGTCATGTTTACATGGTTGTAGTCGGGTGGGTTTTCAGAGTAGTTACCCACTAGAAGCTACTTCGATATCATGTCAACTGAGACCCTTGAAGCACTATCATTTGTGCTCGAAATATCTTCCAGGAAGCTGACAATGGCAACTCAAAAAGTACAAGACCTTGTCTAAACCAATCCACATGGCTTGCACCCTCGCTGTTCCTAATTTGATCAATAACTCGATCCCTAGGGTACTCATCTATAGCTTCGTTCCCTCTAGAATAATCGTTAATTCCACGTGGCGAGATAAATGAAAGTCTGACTTGCATGCAGATAGATGAACTTTTGTGTATATGCGAAACGCGTCGAGTCCACAACTGGCGACAGCGCAATTTAGCCCAGAAAACCCTGAGGACCTAAAACAAAGAGAGAATTTAATTCATAGGCCAAACCAGGAAGATGCTCGTATAGCCCAGAAAACCCTGAGGACCTAAAACAAAGAGAGCATTTAATTCATAGGCCAAACCAGGAAGATGCTCGTTGCCATCCTGTAACTAGGGGCGTGGGGGCTATGATATGTCCCTGTGAAGAGCTTCGTGAAGCTCTCGCAGAGGGTCTTGCAGTTCCCAGCCGCCGGGAACCATGTGGTCTCAGCTGCAAACGCGTGGCTTTAGTAGGATAAGAAAAACCCGACAATTTTCGTGTAATTTATGCAGGTGAAACTTCTGTGCTTCTGTTGAGAATTCAACGAACATCGCAATATGCGGAAGGGGACTAGGAGAGGCAGGTACTGCCAGGCAGCTTCACGGAGAATACGCACCTAGATAGACAGAAGGAAAAGGGCTTCTACCAAAAGGCGACGATCGAAGTCTAGGGCACTTTCACGGAGAGAAAAGACGATCTGTTGGAGACTGATGTGGTGCGACACAATCGCGCTTGATCTGAATGAGGCGAAGTTCAACACGGACATGTCGTGTAAGTAGGGAAGCAATGAAAGTCGGTCAACTTCTTCAAGCTGAAAGAGCGCTTTTGTTGGCCATGACAGCGCACGCATCCAGAGAAAAACCCAGAGTTTAGTTTTGAACGGCTGTAGCATATCATCTCAAGGTTCCGCATGGAATCAGGTTGAACAGCGTGACCATCAGCAACTTCTCAAGCATCGCGAAGGGACAAGATCAGAGCTACCCTTCATTCTCGCCTTCGGTCGATTCAACTTAGACGAATTTGCAAGCAGAGCATGCCAAAAATGAAAAGATAGTCTACTCGCTATCGCTTGACTTCCAGCACCTAAATGACCTACCTCTTCATGGCTGCGATGACTTTCTGCGAACCAGAACCGTACAAGCTCGATGAGGAGCAAAGATCGTCAATAGCCCCCCGGGAAACGAGCCGCACATGACGGTCTAGAAGCTGTTCTGTGCTTGGTATATCACTCTCTCGTACTTCACGCAAGCACTTATGAAAGCTCTCAGCATTTTTATTTCCATTTCCATCTGTTTCTATCCACACAAGTACGGCAACATCGTCATCAATCACCCACGTCGATCCCGAGAATGACGAATAGCCACGGGCAGACGAACAGCCCAATTCTTCCGCGGGGGAAAAAAAAACATCAAACACGTTCTATAGAACCGATGTTATTAGCCCCGAGGACCGTGACGTCAAAATGGAACTCGGCCCTGGGGTGCGTCGACCGAAAATGGAGCAATCCAAGGAGCATCATGTCCATTTCCTCCGCCGCCTCGGAAGAGAGGACGGGATGTCGGAAGACCAGGCTGAGACTTCGGTATCTGCGGAGAGGACGCCTCGACAGCAATCTATCGGACACCCGCGCGCGGTGGAAGACGAAACAGACGCCCGGCGACGCCAACCGGGCTTCGCATAGCTGCCGCGTGCTTTCCCCCCCTCCCAAGACCCGGGATCCGCCCTTTCTGTGCCGCGTTTCTGGCTGTACAGCCACGCCGAGGACGGCCGATGCCTGTGACACTGGAGCCGCGGGGGAGGAACAATGAAGTCCAGACACTCTCTGTCTCTTGTCAATCCTCGACGAAGAGAGCATTGCCCCGGGCATCATTGGGTTTCGCGGCCCCGAACTAAGGTTCATCGGGTTTGCCCAAGCCCATGAGCTGATGACGAATTTACCCTGTCGAGATCCAGACTCCGTCGCCTGCATAACCCGCCAAACCCGCGTTGGGGGATGGTGGTGGTGGTGGTGGTGGTGTTCTCGCCGGAGGTGCGGTCGATCGCAAAACCCCGGTTCGGACGATGGATCACGATGATGATGAGCAAGCTTCTGTCATGGCATCCCTTCACAGCACGCTTACTTCAACAAACACACACGCACACACACAAACACTCGCAATCATTCGTGTTCGACATACTCGCACCAAAGAAAATGCCGAAGCGGTGGTCGTAGGGGGGATTTCCTCTTTCGGGTTTTTCATGGCATGAAACACGACGCGCGGGCACAGGTGTGCCCTGGATAAGGCGAGGTAAGGTACGCAGGAACCACCTCTCCCAGATCCGCGGGAGACACGTATGTCTGCAACAATTGCAGTGGAGGAAGGGTAGGCACCAACTATACTGAACAAAGGAATACGGACAGGCTTCACCGTTCGAACGCATCGTTGGAAACTACGGATTTTGCGGCGGTTGGTGGATTTCGCCGACGTGATGCGGTGGGTTGTTTGAGGCACGTTAACGGCGCGAACCTGATCAGCGTCTGCAATCGAACAAGAAACGACGTTACTGGACACGCAGTGCTGTCCCATGTGGGCAGAGTCCAGACCGGAAGTCGTCTTCGTTCGACTTATGGGCATTCGATTTCGTTGCGAGTAGCGTTACTGCTACCCGACGAAAATGCGTCAGATGCAGGTCTACAGATGCGTCCACCGCAAGCCGGTAGAAGGGCTGTAACGCATGCACCCGTCGACCGGCGCAACGACGAGAAGCACTCCCGAAAGGCGGGCCAACCTAAGTGGAAGGTGACGAGCGCCGGCAGTGGCATGTCATGGTACGGGCGAGAATCCGTTGGACGCCGGGAGACCGTTAGGTCACGTCACCCGAGGGAGGCCTTTTGCGATCTGTCAGGTCGCATCGAAGGGCTGAGGATAGCATTGGCAGACAACGCACGGATTCTGCCACTTTTGGTTTTCGAGGCATCCCGGTCGAAATAACGCTAGACAAGACGCTTGGTGAAGTGGGTAGCCGTCCGGACGGGACGACGATAAAGCAAACGCAGGCGAGGACTGACAGGGCGGCGGCTGCGGCCAGAGACACCTTAGATTCCGACAAGTGATAACGGCGGCGCAAGGTGAAGCCCTCGAGACAGAGCCCAACGACGAAAGAAGGCGCAAGGCACGTGGCTCTCGTCGAGGTGACAGCTATAGTGCGGCATGGCTATGTTGGTGATGGAGGTCGCCGAACATGGGGGGAAGGGGGGCCAAGGTGAGGGGTTGCTGGCATGGGCTGAGATGGAGCTCAGAAGATGTAAAATTAGCCCACTGATGCTATTCGAATGCTGGGTTGGGGCGCAGAAGCTGGGGCTCTAAGGGAAGGCTGATGGGCTGAAGAGTATGCATGTGGTGCGGGCGATGCGTGGCAAGGGGAGAAGGAGACGGGATGGACATGGCTGCCATGGCGATGGTGATGGCGATGTCGATGGGACGGAGGGGATGGGATGGATGCAGACGGGGGCCACGGGTTCAGTCTGCTTAGGTTCGGGGATGAGATTGGCAAGTTGGATTTGGCTTGGCTCGAGTTGGCATGAACCTGAACGGGAATGCCGTCGTGCCATCGTCTGGCCTGGTAAAACAGAAACGGCTGTGGTTTTCAGACGTTAGTCGTCTCAAGTCAGCCTTGTCAGCAGGAACCGACTGACTAAGGTAACGGTCGGTCCGTGTGGGATGGGTGGCCAGATGGTGTCAGGTGACGACGGGGTTTTGGTGGTGACGGAATGGAACGCATAGTTGCATGCCTTGGCTAAATGCCAACAATTGCATGTACTTCCGGATACTGCCATTCCAGGTTACTGACTGTTACGGAGGAGCCTTTCAAAAGTTTTAACCATAGTGCCTGCCACCCCACGACTGGCGCCAGCTGTGAGGGGGTCGCGCCTTACCTAATTAGGCAAAGTCAGCACGTGCTTTCTTTTTCGAGGGCTCGCAAGGGGGCCTTACGAGCCCTCTATTTATAATAATAATAATAAATCCCTTACTACTATAAAGATCGTAACTCTATTATTTTTATTATTAAAGATAGCTCCTAATACCGATCCTATTTAACGGGTAGTAATCATTACTTTAGCGAATCCCTATAGAAGTAAAATAACTAAGGAAATTGCATAGATTATAGGGCTCCTAGCCCGCATTATTAACCGGATTTACTCCCGCGCTATTGAGGCTAGGTTTAAGCTAAACGATACTACCCTTAATATCCTTCCTCAACACGTTATAGATAAACCCCGCTCTAGGCGCCCGAAGAAGCAAACTATAGCTATTATCAAGGCTATTTAAGTCTAAGTATGCTACGATTAGTATAAATAAGAGAAGAATTATGCTAATATTACTAGCAACCTTAGCAAAGAGGGTATTAATATCTCTATAGTAATAATATAGAGGATCCTTCGTTAGGCTAGGTTTTAGAAGATAAAACCTACCTATAAGCCTAGCTTAATAAAAGCGATAAGAGTAGCGTAGTTAAGGTAATACCTCTAATACTACTACTAGACCTTAGAGGACTAGAAGAAGGTTATCTAGTCTAATAAGACTAGTATTATACTACTTTATTATTAGGGAGGGTACTAGCTCTGGAGGAAGCCTTTAGAGGCCTACTCTAAGTCCTATATCCGCAAGAGATAAAAGGGCTACTTAGAGTTTATATTTTAGGCCTATTTTTCCTATAATCTAAAGGGTTCTTATTACTATTAGATACTAGAGACTAAGAAGGACTGCGATATTACTACTAAAGTTATTAATACCCTTAACGCTAAACTAGAGCCTATTAAATAGCAGGAGTAGGAGTTTAATACCTCTTCTAGCTACCTTAGGCTATATAATAAACCTAGTAAAACTCTAGCCTAGCAATAGAATAAAAAGAATAGCAAGCTCTCTCGAAAGGGTAATAATAGTATTAACTAATATTACTACTATAGAGAGATCCTCCTTCTAAAGCTATTCCTATTTACCTATTAACTTAGTAACGAGGCTATTATATAAGAGGATAAAGCCCCTTCTTATAATTACTAGTTTATTCACTATACCTACTACCTTAATACTATTTAAAAGCTATTATAATATAGCAATAGCCCGGATTTTAATACTATAGAGCCTTATTAGCTATAGATAAAGCGATTTATAACTAAAAAAGGGGCGCCTAAGAGCTATGCTAATATAATATAAGTATAGGAGGCGTGCTAGCAAGAGCTTCAGCAGGAATAAATCTAGGCTTAGATTAAGAGGATCCTATATTATATTAAATAGATTATCGCCTTAGATGGCGGTAATAAATATAAAGAGGGCCGCGCTGCTAGCAAATACTAGTAATAACTTCTCTTTAACCTTAACGGCTTATGCGTTATCGAAAGGGCTGAAAGGGCCGACAGGGCCCCTGGCTACTACCCCTGACTCGACCCCCCTGGTGGCTCCATCTGCCAGCTGGTCTATGGTCAAAACTTTTGAAAGGCTCCTCCGTAGACATTAAGCAATTGATACTTGATCATAGCTTTGGCTTCAAAGTTGTCGTTGCGTCTATCTCTCCCCAAACCAAGAAGTAAAATAAAAGAGGAAAACAAAAACCACTTATGAAGCCTTGCAGCTATCCGTCTCTCTCCTGCAAAGAGCTCTGAATTACAAGGTTGACCCGATGAGGGCAAAAAAGCAGCCTAGGTAAGTACCGCAGTAATCATGCATCTTCCAAGGTTGGCTCTGACGAGCATGCCTGGCGATTGCGACTCATAATTGGGGTGTTAAGTTGTGCTGAGAGGTTAAGATACATCCGCTCTAAGGGCTGGGGCTACCGATGAGTCTAAAAGAAGGCCCCTAACGCAGCTCATCCTTAATCGGGCAGCACAGTCGCAGACAAGGCGCGGCAGTGAAATTGGGCAGGGCTGTTGGAGCGAGCGTGTTAGCGGAGTAGGACCCGCCAACGCCAGACGGCGTCCTTTTTTCCCCCCTCCTGTTCCCTGTCTTGCTTTCCCCGGCTTCGCGATTCATTCAAGGATTTTTCCTTACCTTCTGGAAAGAGAAGGACGAGAGCGGAGTCCATGGCTTTCCATCAACATTACAATTGGCAGAAAGGCTCGCCCATTCTCGCTTGCACTGCAAGGAGCGGTACAGATGGCAGGTCCAAGAAGAAACAATACTGCGGGACTCGTCTAAGCGGCTACAAGGGCCGGAAACTCGAAAGACGGGAAGACGTAAAATTTCATGACGGGAGGACAAGGAAAACAAAACTAACACGAAGGGATTCGGCAGTGAGCCAAACCCCGACTGGTGGAGTCTGCTAATACTGACGGCCGGCAGCTCTTGTTGGTCCGGTATTTGACAAGCACACCCGCGTTGTCAATGAGATTTACCCTCGATTTGGGCTTTGGCGCCAATAGTATTCTCGACCGCTTCACGGCATCCTATGCGTATGTGTTTTACAAATGCTCTCACCAAGTCAAGCCACACCTGTGATACGGCTGAACGAACTCCTCGGATACCTTCCAACGGACACTACTACCCTGGATATCCGCAGAGACTGGGGACCGGCCACGCCCTCTCCACCACGCTGCGACCTGAGCCTCGAGGCTCGACTCAACACCAACCCCACTCGCTGTGGAGGGACCCGATGAGCCTAGCGAGAAGACCCAGCCTAATTCCCATATTTTCACCTTTCATATTAGTCCATACCGACAGGGCTACAGAAGCCATCATGCGCATGGGAACTTTTGGGTCTGTCTGCATCCCGTCAGACGACAAGGACCTGAGTCGTCGCCGCGTCGAGGCGCGAACAAGAAAGTTCGAGCCCATTTCTCAGCCAGCACCGCGAGTGAAATGACCCAAGGCCAATAGAGGAGTCCCGCCTGTTTCCCTTGACGAGACTGATACCCATTCGTGCCGTCACCCTCACAGAAACGACCGGAGCGAAAGTAGAAGGGAGGGAATGGGGAACAAGGAGCCCGCCTGACAGACCGTAAACGATGTCCAGACCGCGAGAGCCCGCCATCTTCACATCTCTTCCTCGTCTTTCCGCCTGCAAACATGTCACCCGCGTCTCATGACTTGATCCGTGTCGAGTCGAGTCGAGCCGACTTGACGTGATTATTGACAAGTCTCCCGCGCTTGCCCGCATGTCCACTCCTCAACGTGCATCCCCCCCCTCAACTACTCCTCGGCCTCCAGAAAAGAAAAACATCACCGCGGGGAGTTCGGAGAGTGGGACGTTAGACGAGACAAACCACCTTGTCCTTCCGAGTTCCGACTCAGCTCTCAACGTTAGCCTCGCTCTCGCCGTCTGCGTGTCCTTTTGCACCGTTGCGCCCGGGCGGGCCAATAGACTCGAAGTCTTGGCGACAAGGCTGTCGACATGGGCGGCTGTTCCGTCTCGTCAGACACACGCGCGCGGCGCTCGTCCTCGTGCTCGCGTGAACGGCATCCGTAACTTGAGTTATTGTGGGTGGATGTCACCGTGACTCGGTACTTGCTTGACTTCACAGGGACTCGACCCCTAACAAATCTCAATTCAAGGACCAAAGGGACTAGAATAACCCCCCCCCCCCCCCCCCCCTTCTCCCTCGGGGCAAGATACAGTTGGCGCCGCTGGGCTGGAGCTGGGCTGCCAATTCATTTGAAAATCGAATTTAGTGAGCGGATAGTAAAGACAAAAAGTCTGTATCCAAATGAATAATAAGAGTAAGGCAGAGCCTGCTGCCGAACCGTCAAGGTTGCCCTTCGAACGCGTGAGATCGCGATTCGCTGGGGCTGTGGCTGGCTTTGGACCCCGTTGACGCTACCGCGACAGTGCGGTTACGTTTGGCGAAGAAATATACTGGGGTGATGCCCGTTGTCGGCGCTATGCGTAGTAGTTCCGTGACCGAGGAACTGGAAGAAGATCCGACTGGATTGTCGCCCTGGAAAGTCCGGGAATGCCTGCTTCGTCTTCGGATGCCACCTTGCCTCATTGTCGTCCGATCGGCGCCATCTAAGTTCAGGATCCACTTCGTCTGCTCGGATGCACGACGAACTTTGGAGTAAGCAGATAGCCAGCATAGTAGTGTTGGACCGGTGAGACGACCCCGTTGGACGCATATTTCCCCAACCAGATTCCATGCAGGCATGCGAGCAGCGAAGGACGAAGCCGGCCCTGGGGGCGTGCTGCACCGGTGGACCATTCCGGCGTGCGGGTGGGTAGAGGATACGCAGGACCATGTCGGCGGAGACTCATTCCCGTCTGTCGTCGCCGTTGTTTTGAACAACCCGAGGTCATTGTCGAAGGATGTTCAGGTCCTGGACTCCATGACTTCCAGCAGGCCCAGAACGGACGGCATACTGTGAAGTCGCGACCCAGCAGTATCCGTAATTATCAGATCGCACCAGATCCCGCTCATTTGAAGCACCGGCACTTTTGCATTTGCTTGCGCGACTTGCAGTCCGATACCGCCGCCCTGCACGCAAACTAAACTTTCCGAGAGGAGGACCCTTCTCACCCCCAAATTTTTTTTGGGGGACATGGTTGTGTTGCATATCCTAAGTAGCGGTATTCGGGGCCCCCCAATTCGGTATTTAGCACCTATTTAAACCTCCTTAGGCAACTTCTCCTATAAAAGAAAGCTATATACTTAGCGCATACCTCCCACTTAACCTCTACTAAAACTAATTTATACTAATATCTATATCAAAATATATAAATTTGCTAAAAAAATTAGAAAAAATCCTAAAAACTTAGAAAAGTATTTTAGAAAATATATAGGGTTAGGGGGTTAAGGTTAACTAGGGCTTATATAGGGTTAAGTATAATAGGTAGGGTTAGGCGCTAAATAGGGCTTAGGTATAATAGAATATACTTATGGTTTTCGTTAGATAGGGGGGCCCCGAATACCGAACAGGGGGGCCTCGAATACTGCTACTCGCGTATCCTGGGCTCGACTCTCACGTTTGCTTCAACTTATTTGCTAGTGCCTTCCGCCACCCAGCCATGTTCAGCCACACAATGTGACTGATGTGCTTTTCTCTGCACAATGTGGCTGATTTCATATGAGTGGCGAAATGCACCAGAAGAAACTCGCTAGGTATTCGCCTGTCGCCGTGGCCCCTCCGTCCATGCCCGCGAAATTCTGCTTCTCACAGTTCCCATCACTCTTTCTGGGTAGTGTATACCTCCATAAGGATTAAAAACGTTAGCATATTACTTTAGCTTATAATATAACCGCATAAACTCTAAATAGCTAATATTTTCTAGAGTATATCTCTGCTATAAAATTTTATATACATAGGGCACTAAAGGTTAAAGATATTTTATTATATAGTATCTTTTATAAATACTACTTATTAGGTAAGTAAAAGGGAACTTCTATATATTATACTTAATATAATTAGCATAAGATAACGCTAATATATTTAATCCTTATGGAGGTATAAGTAAGGCGTCTCCTCCGCCGATGGACCGGCGATGGACCGCCGATGACGAGCCGCTAGCGTTCTCCGCACGCCGCAACTGTAAAGCCTGCGCAGGTCTTGGCAGTCATGGACCAGCGGTGTTTACTTTTTTCATCTCGACTTCGGCTTCCATCGCCTGCCAAAGTCTCCACACACAGCAAGACGGAGCCGACGTTTCATTAGGGACGCTGTCCTTTCGAAGCGGCTTTCCGTCGCCTCCAAGGCATTGGGAATTCTCTGTATCCACGATCCATCCTACACAAAAGGGCTTTCCATTCTGCTTGCTACGGTGCCATCGCTACCCACGGCGAAATCCATTTACCGTCAGGCAGGGCTACGTACCGTGTCAGCCCCATTCCTTCCCTTTCACTTCCTTCCTTGGAAGAGGATTGGCGTGGGGAGGATTCAAAGCCGGCACTCGCAAAGGCTTGTCGTGGATGAGCCCTGCTTGCCCTCGCAGCGGCACCAACCAACCCTCCCACGACCAGCTCGTCCCGTCGCTGGTGTGACACCAGTGACAACCCAGCGCCAAGCAATAAGAAAGAAAGAAGAGTTCGGCCGCCTGTCGTCTGTCACCTGAGATTCAACATGGACTTTTGCGTCGCACGAGGGAATGGGGAAAGACGAGGACCCCCCAAGGAGAGCGAGAGAGCCCGGGAAACTTTGTCATCCCACGTATTCCGGGATTCCTTGTCTTTTTTTTTTGATACTGCATGGACTGGCAGGAACGTGGCCAGCAGTTGCGAGGTTCTCCAATCAGGTCCCCCCATCCTCAGCCAAACGTGCAAGCAAGCGTGCGCCACCTGCAGTGGCACATGGCATCTCTAGCCATGCGAAAAAAAAAGCTTGCTCGATTCCACAAGCTAGTAGCACAGCCAGCTCTCCTGCCAACAATTGACCTGTGTACCATCTCCACTGTCTTGACTTTGTAGGCAAGCTGGTCGGCAAGCTGGTCGGGTCGCCGTGGAGACTCTTCATCGATCGCGAGCATGCGCGAGGGAAAGGGACGATGGATGGCCTTTGTCTTTCGGACTCTTTCCAAACGGGAATGGGCAGGTCAATCCGATACCATCGCAACCCTCGAGTCCTATTCACAGCCGCGCCGAGGTCCACTCCACGGACACCACGCTGAAATACCGAGAACAAGACCGAAAGAGGCAGCGCGAAAGAGAGTGAAGGTTTCCGGCCAGCATATATCGTGATCCGTGAACGTGGTCCCCGTTGCTGTCGCTGTTTCGTGCTGCCTGCGTTCTCGCAAGCCAGCCCCATGCCTTTTTCTCGTAGGCCTCGTCGAGCCGCAGCGCCGCCGCACGATGTCTTGAAAGCTCACTGACGCGATACAACGCAACAAGCACCACTAGGCGGAGGCCGCTCCTCCTCCTGGGCGCGGCAGACGGTTGTCGCAATCTTAGCGCAACAATGCACTACGACGTCTTCCCGAAACTGCAGCTGTTCGCGCCAGCCTGCCGCGGCTGCTTGCCTCCCCGCCCAGCTGCGGCTCTCCGTTTGACCTCGAACCTCGACTAGCACAGACTACACCCGTCATCCACGAAGATGGATGGAATGGTGGACATTAATCCTATTTTCTGCCCACCTTGTGCGTATGAAGTAGAGTGGAAGCTGCGAGCAATATGTGTGGGAGAGAGAGAGAGAGTGAATGAGCGTGTCCTTGCCTCTCGCCCCCCAACCTAGACATATGTCGTACCGGGACGACCCCCGAGAGGCGCCGTGAAAGGCCTCCACTGAGCTTGACTGCATCGTAGGCGGCGGCCGGCGTCTGCGTCGTGACTCAGATCCGTCTGCACGTCTGCCCGTCTGCTCGCCTGCCGCCGCCGCAGCAGCCGCATTCCCGGGATGCCTCTCCCAACTGACGTCGCCGCATCCTGCCGCATCCTGCCGTTCTCAAACCATACGCTATCCGTACACTAACATGCTATCACGCCTCGTGACGGGAGGATCTAAGACGACGGGAAGAAAGGGAAGGGGGGCTGATAAAAAAGCAAAGAAACGACGACAGGCAACTCGTTCCGGGGCTGCCAGCGTCGACAAGTGATAAGGAAGAAAATCCCTGCCATGTCTCTCCTCTGCGTACAGATCACACATGCACAACCTCCTCGTTTTGCAGACTGCAGGTCAGACAAGTTCGCGAAAACGTCAATAAGTTGGTCGCCGTTCTGGCGAGGTAGTGTAGACCCGTACGTGACGTGCTTGCGTGCGTACGAACCCAACTGCCGCCCGAGACTGGCACATTTGGATTCTTGGCATCACGATTTGCTTCTTCTTCTTTTTTATTTTATTTTTTATTCTTATTTTTTCCATCTTGTCATATCCAGAATCCTCCGGTCAGTCCTGTCATTCCCCCTTGCAAGCGTGGAATCCGCGGAATCCTTACGCAGACCGCCCTCCGAACCCCAGGGTCCGAGCCGGACCAGACCAGACCAGACCCCTAATCGAGTACTGAACCGGTATTGCTATCTGATGCCGGCTCCTCCAACTGCCGTATCCACAATCGTTTTTTTTTTTTTTTTTTTTTTTTTTTTTTTTGTTTTTTTTTGGGTGGAATTCGTTGGACGTGCGGGGGGCTTCGCAGACAGGATTGTCACTGAAGAAAGAAGAGCGTTGTGTCGAACGAGATTATCAGGTCCCTTGCCGACGTAACGCAATCCGCAACCCTCCGTCGAAATCCCATTGTTCCCTGGCCCAAGGCCCACGAGCAGGAAAAAAGGTGAGACACGCCAAAAGTTCCGCCTCACTGGAAAAAGGTGGGCTGGTGGTGGTTTGCCAAGAGGTGCTAGGAGGTGCAATACCTATGTAGCGACCTCACGCAGGTACGCAAGACGGGGACGCACATGGTGGAGTCGGGAGGAGCACCAACCAGCGCCACATCACATCACACAGGGCAGGTTGTAACGAGCGATTCACGCGCGGGCGCCGTGCCTGATCTATGAAGGGATGGCGGCGGGCAAGTTTGGACGAAGACCGGGCCCCACGGTTGCCGCGCTGTCGGGAATCCTTCTTGGGATCTGGTATCTTCTGTCTCTCTTTGCTGCTGGTGTACCTGGTGTACCTTTTCCCACCCCCCTTCTGTGCCTCTAGCGCGACTGTGGTCAGCAGCGATTCAGAGATCTCTGGGAAATCCCTGACAGGGCCTTGTGTCATGTTGAGAAGGCGATGGGGCGGCCGGCAGATTTGGCGCAGGTTTTTTTCCTTCTTCTTGGTGCACTTCTTACATATGCTGTTCAGAGATGATCGATTCAAGCAACTGGAGGCTTTGTATCGGGCTCCGACGCAGGTTGTTGCTTGGTTTCTGGGCTGGGCGGGTTGGTTCTGCACACGCCGACGAGAGATGCGCCCGCAGACATCTGGGACGGTCGGTGGCTCGATTGAGGCTTCTTGAACCCCTGGCTCTCGGTTATGTGAATACCTCTTGTTTCTGCCGCTCTTTACTGCCTACACAATACTTCTCGGCTACTATGCGAGACTCGTCGCGAAGCAATTTGCATAGTCGTAGAGAGCAAGGCAAGCCGGCCAAGACACCAGTGACAGCCCGCAACCTCGACGACAGCAAGCAGCCACAGGCAATGCGAGACGAAGGTAAGCAAACGCAGAGGCAATGCAAGCATAGGCTTGCTTGCGGTGCCGGGTATGGCGTCCGACAACCGTCGACGACGCCGACATGAGAGGTTCCCACCCGCCCGTGTCTCATGGATGCGCCTGATACCTAACGCCCATCAGCCGTTCCTCTCATTTCGGCTTTGCCCTTGGGATCAACACAGGCATGTGCGCGCGCACACACGCACACACACCGCGTTGATCGTTCGGTCGAATCGACACATTTGAGCAAAGTTTAGAAATGCATACGAATCTTCTGTCAAATGTGCTTGTCGTCTCTTCTTTCCTTGGACCAGGGAGGTTGGCCAGCGCCATTTGAACTTCACGGTCGTCTTCCAGCGTTCCTCACTGGCTGGTCGTCGCGGAGATGGATTCCCAACCTCTGCTGTGAGACCATTGAGGTTGACGATACTTTCTGCGAACGCGGAATGGTGGAAGGCAGTAGTAGCTTTCCGGGTATCTAAAAAGTGTGTTGTGCATAGTAGAGCACATGATATGGGTTAAACTTATGTGAGAAAGTGTAATCCCTCCCATATGTGGCTGAACATGGGTGGCAAAAAAAGGCACCAGAAGAGATGGATTCCCTCGCCGCGCGAAATTGAAGGACCCGGACACCGCACGACACGATCCACTAACCGTGCCGAAAGTCACTGGCCCAGCTCACTGAGTTTGAATGGGATCCAGGCCGAAGCCAGGCTTTCGGCTTGCGTCCCGATGACGAGAGGATGGGACCCCCTCCCCATCCCCGGTTAGCGGCAGGTCTGGAAGGGTACGGGTATCATCAGGAGGGAGGGAAAGGACCGATCGTCATGAGATTTCCAGAAAAGCAAGAGGGCAACATCGTTGCTTCGATCCCCTATGCGTCAGGCCAGATGACGATCCCCTCGCCTGGTCTGTGGCCAGTGGTGCAAGTGCTGGTCCTGGATGTACTTCAGTAACTGTGAACGGCAATCAAGAATATTCGACCTTGTTGCCTCAGACCTTGGGGCATCTGTATGCATTGTGCAGTTGTTGATACTTGGTGAAAGTATCCGTAGCTTAGTCTCCCACGTCCACGCGGTGAATTGCCATGCCTTGCAAATATTCTACATTTCTGGTGCGGGATAGATGAAAAATGGTCTCCTGCGGGCAGAGCCGGGTTTACCAGAAAGCCTGTGGCCCGGCATCACTATTCGTGTCCTCGCTTGCACGACCACGACGGTGTCGTCTTGTCTTGCGTTGTCTTGTCTTGCGATGTCTCTCGTCTTTGCGCTGCTCATCTGCTCATCACCCACCCGCCCCTGGCCCTTGATCAGTGATGGCACATGGCCCGCGGAGGTGACGAGCCAGCGAAGGTGGGATCCCTATCCGCATCCACCCCGTCGCTTGGCCCATGGCCCATCAGTTACTGCATCCTGGGGGCAGACCGACGGGCGAAAGAGGTCAAAGGGGGAAAAAAAAAAGAAAGAAAAAAGAGGCCCAACGGTTTTCTCGTCTGTCAGCCCAGCTGGTAGAAATTTGTGGCAGGCCAGCGGCAACGGCTGGCCTGGATGGAACCACTGTGCGCGACTGGTAGTTTACCTCCTGGATGATGGCGAGAAGATCCCTCTCGCGATTTGCTCTCCCGCCCAACAATGGTCGCAAAACCCCCGCCCAATATGAAACCACGGTTCGCACTTGCGTCCTTGCTCGGAGTCTGCCAGATAGAAGCCTTCTACGGCCAAATCTGAGCACGGACATTTGGCGGCAGGTGCTAGTGCAGAGTACGGCGGTAGAAGCCGGAGCGAGCTAGCCTTTTTCTGCGGTATCCGTATGGTAAGGTAGGGAAGGTAGTGAAGGTATGCGTACTACGTACCTCACTTCACAGTTCCATTCTGCAAGCGAACGCAGCTTCGAGGAGGCAGGATTGCGGTGCATTTGCTGCTGGCTCCTTACTTGCAGCTCGCAGGAGCCAGCAGCTTGTATCGTACTGGCACACCACACCCCCTTACTGCAGTGCAGTGCAGTGATGGTCAGAACCAGCGACTGGCGTGTGTGTCATGTGCCCACCGCGCATAGAAACGTTTCTGGTTCGTCCTTTAATGGTCCTCTCGCAGTGATCTTCAGTGCTACTGCCTCTTTCTCGCCTTCTAGGCTCGGTCGACCATGCTCCTTGCTTCCAAGCTCCGCTCTTCTGTGTGTCCTGTCCTGTCCTGTCCTGTCCTGTCCTGTCCTGTCCTGTCCTGTCCTGTCCTGTCCTGTCCTGTCTGTCTGATGTCCTCCCGATGGTTGAGGCTGGCTGGCTTTGTGACACGATGACAAGAGACGACCGGCCACGGCTACACACAGTCTGGGCGTGTGTGATTAGGGTTCGGAAAAGATGCATAACTTGACTGCTTCACATCCCTCTCTCTTTTCCCATGAATATGACTTCATCCAGGACCGACGTCTAATTTCGGCACTCGTCTGGTCAGGTCATTTCGTCACCGTTTAGGAATGACGTAGCATCTTGGTATTCAGTTGGATTCTGAAACGGCTGACGTGGGTGTCTTGATTCTGTGAGCGGACTTGGACTTTCGGATTCGCAGCTCCGCATCGCTTTGAGGTAGTGTAGAAATGATATCAAATCGAAGTCAAGGTGCGAATGGGAAGGTAAGGTCGGTAGGGTAGCAGCTGCTGGTGTGAAGTTCCGTCCCGTCTTCAGCTGGCAACTCGGATCCGCAGGACATAAGGCGTCGGAAAGGCGTGTAAGGTAAATTAAGATAAGCTGCCTAAGCAGGTGCCTACATAGTGAGGCCGACAGGGTGCCTACAGTAAGGAAGGCATGGGTCAGCCAGCCTACGGCACTTTCGGGCAGCTTTCCAACAGCCGGTACCCTGCCTGCCTCCTGCTCGTCCTCCTACCTTACCCAATATTCGTCAATTGCAACGCTACTACTACTACCTTCCTTATCCCTCCTCAAATCAGCTCTTGTCTTCTTCGGCTTGCTGCTCTCTTGCTTGTATCTGCTAATGCCTTCCCCTTCCAAAGACAGAATCCGGGAACCCTTACTTGGCATAAGTACGAAACCACGCCAGATGAGACATGAGGTGGTACCTTACGGCCTCCATAACTCTGGTGTCTTGATGACCAAGGAGGCCTTGCTCGCTGCTGCCGCCGCCGCCATCTTCTTCATGTCCATACCACACACACGGCATTGACGACCATGGCGCTCCCACAGCCTGACATAGATGAACCGCCTGGGCCCCAGTGACCTTTTTTCTTGCTTTTTCTTCTGCACGATCAAATCACACGCACGTGGAGATTGTAATGACCGGACAAGGTCTTCCCTGGGCTTTCAATCTCGAGTGCCGTGCTGTCAACGAGAACGACAGGAAACTAACATTGTGGCTAGAAGCTGTGGGCTCGCGGTGGCGGCCTACCTACTAACACGACACGGTCAACTTAGAAACGGTCTAGCGCTAACTTGACCCTACTTTGAAGAGACTCTACATAGGTAGTAATTAGTAAACCTAGTAACTACACCCCACGTAGGAGCTTACTAGTAGTGTAGAGTCGTAGAGTAGACTGAAGACTGATATCACGCAAGAGAGAACCTTCCCAATCCTTGAAGAATCAAGACCTCGTTCCCGCAGTGCCCGTCGACTTGTCCAAACGCTAAGAATCTCGTACAACACGGCATGAGCTAAAGTATCGGCCTGCCGCCTGCGTGCACAAGATTGAGGTGGATCAGGTGCACTGCACCGTTGCCGCCGCCATCTGCCTCTGCTACTAGGTAAAGTTGTCTCTGCTGATGTGAGAAGGCGATCCCCGACGGAGCGAACATACTTTCTTGTGGGGGGTTGTTTTCGTCCCATCTCTGCGCGCCTCTGCGCATGCGCAACGTGCAGAACACCATTGACCATTGCCTCGGACGCGCCGCCCCTCATTGGGACCCTTCAGACGGCCGGCGCGTAAGTTCGTCATCCTGACCTCGCTTCGCCGGACCTGGAGGCCGTGGTGAAAAGGCAAGATGTGCTACGGTTCGCCTCAACCTGAAGGAGATCTACTTTGGGGATTTGCTCATTCTCCCCTGCCACCACCGTTACCGTCCCGTTACCGTCCCCTGCCCTACGGATACCAGGCCATGCCTTCCTGGCCTCTCATCTCTCTCGACCCATGAAGTCGGCCAGTCAGTTCAGTCAAGGACTCAGGTCTCCGAGTCGGTTGCTCGTCTCTCCAAGTCTCCAGCTCTTCGCTGCGACGCCGTAACTCGCCAAAAGAGTCTAAGGTATCCGTACACAACGCCTGTGTCGCAATCCTTGTCCCCTTCCCTTTTCTCTCCCCCCCAGACGGATTTCCTTACCCTTCTTTTCGCCGGGCAACTCGTTACGTGCACACCTCCGCCCCGCTCTTCGCTACCCCCCCTACCCTTCCACCCCGTCAACCCCCGCAAGAAGCCTCTGCACACTTTGGTAGAGAGACCGGAGAACGAGAGAGAGGGACTGAGTGAGTTAAGAGAGAGAGAGAGAGTGTGTGTGTGTGTGTGAGCCACCACACCTCCCCTTGATCGATGATCTTTCCCATTGGTCGTGGTCTCGGCCGGCTTCTCGACAACGGTCAAGCGTTCATTCGTGGAGTCGGCACAGAGCTAATGTCGCTGGGACCAATGAGCAGCGTCCAGATCTCCCAGCCGAGACGTCCTCTCACTCCTTGATATTTCTTCTTCTCCGAACCTCTGTCTGCCGCCGTGTCAAAGGCCTGCGGCCGTCTCGCAGTTGTGGGCTTCTTGGGAATGGGAATGGGTTGGGTCGGGATTGTTGCTTGCTGTTCTATTCTGACCCATCCTCTCAACCCAAGCCGTGGCCATGCTTGCTCCAGCTCGGTTCTATTCTATTCCCTCTCGATGCGGGATCCATATTATCATTATTTTTGGGCCGGCCACCTCGGTCGTCCCTATGCTTGTGCCTGTGCCTGTGCCTGTGCCTGCCTGCCTACCGGTCTCTACTGCGTAGTATATTTTTTTTTCCCCCTGGGTGCCCTTGCCGCCCAAACCCAGGGAAACAGACCAGAAGGGGGCCCCATTCGACCCTGTCTCATTCTCTCCAAACCTTCCACCTGGCTCTGCACTGATTCAGGTGTCATCAGCAGCCTGCCTAATTCAGGTTTCTGGGTACACGGTGTCCCCGTCTCAAACTTTCAGCGTGGCTCGTCGTTCTGCTGCAAAAAGATCTGTCATCTCAATCTGGAATCTTCCAACACGGACCACGTCGCGCCAGACTGGGCTGGTTCCATGGCCTTCATCCATCACGGCATTAGCCATTCAGCCGAAAATCTCAAGGCCATGGGCCTCAGTGATATAGCTGCTACCATAGTACTATCGTCCATCCACCTATCACTCACTTTTAGCGATTCCCCAGGCCATGCCCAGGTTTTCTCGAACAGGGTGGAGAGAGGAGAGGAGAGGGGTATGGTGGTGTACGGATGGATACCTTACCTTACTGCGTTAAGTACAGAAATATCCAAACCCATACACATTACACGCACAGATGCTGGTTGCTGGCCCGGTATGTGTGGCTCAGCAGCGACCAGCAACAAGCAACATCGCAAGTTCACCAGCTGCCACCCACGCTTCCGCGCGTCCCCCATCGACTGTTCCTCCTCGAGCCCCTACCTACTTACCTTACCAAACCCCGTCCAACAGGCAAGGTAGCGTACAACACCAGATACAGATACTGTATTCACTATTCATACGGATACCATACCTAGCCACGCCTGGGGTATTGGGGGGGCCTTGGGGGCCTGGCGGTCACACTCGATGCCATGCCATGGCATGGCATGTCATGGCACATGAGCTGCTGCTGCGTTTTTTTCTCGGATCGACGAAGCCTTAAAACGGTCCATCGGGTCTCCTTTCGAGGCTATCCCCACCGCTACGGTACCTCTGTTCCCTCTCATCGAACTGCCCTGATCCCCTCCCTTGCTCGGCCTTCGACACCACCGCTCAGGTTCCAGGTACCGTCGACCCACGTCCGAGCAGGCGTTATCCCGTCCTGGCCGCTGCCCGTCCTTGCCTTGCTGCTGTCCAGATCCAGCCTCGACATTTCTCCGTGTGGATGGCCGTACCCTTCGGTATTGATCCCACCTCTGTCATACTTCAGAGCAAGGGCTTCTTCCCGGCAAGACCGCCTTATTACAACCACTGGTATCCTTCAGACTCGCCATACACAACGGGGCCTGTCTGTTCCAGGCCCAGTCGATCGACCCCGCCTTACAATCATTTGGCACACCCTCAAATTTATACAATATATGATCGATCCTACCTCGTGGGACCTGGGGTAGCTAAGTCGTCTTTCCCTTTTCCATCATCCTCACTTCCTTTTCCCAAAACGACTTGACGCATGAACACATCATTCTCTCCCTCACTCTCTCTATTTATCTCCCTCGCTTGATTAAATTGCTCCTGGGCCCCGTCTTGGATTTCATCTAAAACCTGGACACCTAGACCCTACGACGTAAATTTGAGCTACCCGTTGCCCGACCCATCGGTTTGCTCAAGCTATCAACTTGTGAACTTGCGAGATTGCCACTCGTGGTTAGTCTTGTCGTCCATTTTGCGCTCCACGACGACATCAGAATCTACTGCTCGGTCACTTCTGATACTCTCGAGTTACCACGAAGAGGAGAACTTGGAACGCGTTCTCATAGTTCTGTGATGCGCCATCAGCTCTTCTGAATCCGGACATCGACCTTGGGATTACCATTCCTTCGCCAACGCTCTCTTCACGACATTCCTTTACCCACGCTTACAACGGCCTCAACGCATCCATACAGACGACGCTTCTTGGAGCGTCACTGTTAAAGCCATTAGCCAAACCATCATCTCAAATACCACCAAACTCCCAACAACGGTCCCAATGCTCGTTACCAGGCAGTTCGATACCACCGAGCAGAGCCACTGGTCTTACAGCAAGTTTGAGACCTCCCTTCACAAGCCACCTACTACACCTCCACGCATGTCGAACCAGTACGAAGCCCCGTTGCCGACGCCTCCTGAGTGGCAGGGCCAGCAGTACTCGTACTTGCCGGCCCCGGAGACCAATGTCTTCTCTCAGGGATACGAGAACGGCAATGAAGCATCGGAACCACGCACAACAACCGGCGCACCCACTCAAGGAGACATCACAGGCAAGCAAGAGCCTAGCGCTATTGCCGAGAACCGCGGACCCGTGGATCCCCTCGGCCTTCGACAGCTCAAGCAACCTACCCCGGATGACGAGCCTGAAGTACAGCAGCAGCAACAACAACAAACACAACAGGAGCAAAGGCAGCAGAGCGTAGAGAGGGCAGACTCGGCGCTTCAGGAGAACATGGCGCCGACGGAAACACAGAGTATGAAGATGGCATCAGCACCATCGTCAGCCGCAGGCGATATTCCCTCGGTTCAGACCGAGAACGATGATGCTTCACTGAGCAAGGACGAGGATGACGACGTCCTCGACGATGATGACATGCTTGATGATGGAGATGGTACGCCACAGACAGCCGCAGAACGCACAGCTGCCCGCAGGAAGATGAAGCGTTTCCGGTGAGTAGAGTGACAGCATTTGGCATGAATTCAAGTATGCTGACCCATGATAGTCTCACTCACCAGCAGACACGCTTCCTCATGAGTGAGTTCGCTAAACAACCACATCCCGATGCCGCCCACAGAGAACGCCTGTCCAGGGAAATCCCAGGCCTGAGCCCTCGTCAAGTCCAGGTTTGGTTCCAGAACCGGTAAGTCTAGAAGTGATCGCGAGCACGAAGTATAGCATACTGACGTCAGCATCTCAGCCGTGCCAAGATCAAGCGTCTCACAGCGGACGACCGTGACCGCATGATCAAGATGCGCGCCGTCCCTGACGACTTCGATAACGTCCAAGCCCTTCACTCTCCCTACGGCGCTGTTCACGGCCTCGGCACTCCGTTGGCTTCCCCTATGGGCTTCGGCACGCAGGCCTATGCCGACCACATGATTCGGCCCCTGATGGTAGATGTGCGGAGAGCTGAGGGCGGAGACGATCACATTTCCAACCCTGGAATGAGCCCAGGCTTTGGGGGCCTGGCGTATACCCCGCCAGCAACTATGAGCAGCCCCGACATCCTTTCTCCCATGACCCCCAACTCGACGGGCGATCACCGCTATGGCTACGGCAGCCACCTCTCTCCCATGGGCCCCGGCCCCCGCACATCCAACCCTTTCGCGCGACAGGGTGCCATCGAGAACTCGATGTCGATACATCGAGGCCAGCCTGCGCGACCACTACAGCCCCTGCAGCTGCGTGAGACCATGTCTAGGTCGAGGTCGGAGAACATCCAGTCCCCCTTGAGGTCCAGCATGTCCTGGAAGGGCAACTCCATCGACTACAACTCTTACCACCACGGAGCTGGTCAAAGCCCTCAGCTGAGCGGAAGACAGCAGTCTCTCTACCAGCCGGACCAGATTAGCGCGCCGCCGAGCAGCGGTCTCTCATACGAGTCCGGCTCGTACTCGGGCAACGCAGTTCACTCCCCTCCCGGCATTGAATACTCAAATTTCCAGTCCCAGCCCGACCGCCTCCGAACTCGCGCCTCTTCCGGCGCAGTTCCCCTCGGCCTCGACCTCCGCAACCAATACCGCTCCGTTGGCCCAGTTCCTCCCCCGGCCTCGACCCCTCGCGCCACCTCAGCTCAGTTCGCCACATCAGCCCCTTACACCTCATCCTTCCCCTCGGCGCCCCTGACAGCCCCAGTGGACTTCTCTCTCCCGCGCAACCCCGGCTCCAGACCCGGCGGCGTTCAGGACTACTCCATGCCGCAGATGAGCGCCCCTATCGCCGCTCCCAACGACTTCTCCCAGGCCTTCCATGCCAGTATGAGTACCTCCAACGCGAGAACCCCCATGCGCGACTCCTTCAGCGGCGCCGGTGGTCCCATGCCTCACCATGGCGAAACCCCGCACCATCAGAGAGGTGGAGAAGAGTACGGACAGGACTACGCACTCAAGAGGAAGCCGAGCTTCAGCGGAGCATCAGCAGCCGGGCCTGCTACTGGCCAGCAGGCATACGGCAGCGCGGCGTAGAGCAGCAAACAATTTTTTTTTTTTCTTTTATTGGAAGACAATATCGTCGGAAAGATACCCCCAAGGAAAGGAAGGGAGGAAGACAAAGGGAAACGCGACATCAACAACAAAACTTTTGGCATTGTTCTGCTTTTGTGGTTGGTTGGGGTCGGGGAAATCTGCTTTTAGAAAGACGAGCGCGCTGCTCAACGATACGACTCTGCGTATTTGGGGTTTTGCATCGTTTGGACTGTTATTCTCTTGTTCATCGACATCATGTGCTGACGACAATGGTTCCTCAAACTGTCTCTTCTCTTGAAAGCTATGCACATATTTCTCTGTTTGTTTTAAGGATCCCCAAAACAGTCGTATATTCAGGGGACAAAACACAAACTCTTTTTTTACCAAAGCTTTCCCTTACTATCCTTTCTCGCCTTCTCTTGTGTCTTTCCGTGCCAGGATCCTCTTGCTTCGGAAATACCCCCTCAACGTACTTTGCACGTGTATGTTGTTAATATACACTTGTTTTGAATCTATTACAAACTGGATTTGGCTTTGACTGGTCGTGGACGACCCGTTTCATCAATTCCTCGGCAGGAACAGCCTTTTTCCTCTCTTCCCAAGCACATGTATCAAGGTATCGTACACTATTCCATTCTCTATTCAAAATCTCAGCTGCTGGTGCGATCAAGCAAGTCTTGCTGCCTTTCTCCTCACAAAAAACCTGTTAAACATTTTACTTTTTCTTCCTTGAGAAGTAATGTCATCTCTGACTGAAGAGGATTGTTCCCCGAGGCAGGGTGGCGGCAGCGAGACTGAAGGCAATGGCGTCAGTATGAAGGTGAATGGGAAAAGAAAACATCCGAAACGAGTCTAGCCGGGGGGGGGGGGTCCTTCTTCGCGTGGTTGCGTGCTCCCACAGTTGGTACATAAAAGTTGTAGGCCGCATATGCGCAACCGCAAGACGCGGAAGTCTGGATATGTACTACGCGAGAGAAAGAGAGAGACAGAGACACAGGAAGACATTAGCTGTCAAGAGTGGCCAAGTTGAGTTAGCTAGCCATCTCCAAAAGAAAAGAAAAGAGAACAAGAGAAGAGAACAACACATCTGCATCACGAAACTACAAACGCCTCCCGTGGAACTCGTCAGCGCTGTCTCAGAACGCCTTGGGAATCCCTACCACATAGCTCTAGCCCGGGAAGCGCTGCCTAGTCATCTTCGTCCCTGTTTTTTTTTTTTTTTTTTTTTTTTTTTTTGGGTGGGTGTTTTGTTTGTGTTGGGTGAAGAAAGACACCGCCCCCCCAACCCCGGTCGCAGCTTGTGGGGACCAGCCCGAAATGTTCATGTCCTGCAACGTGGTTGGTCCATTGGGATCGTCCCGCCGGTTTCGCCTCGCCGGCATCATATCGGCGGCCCCCAGCCGGAGGGGGAAGAGACGGAAGAACGGGGCTAAGATCAAGAGAGAAGCAACGAAAGACATTTTCAAGGATCTTTCCATTGCGATTGGACGCGATAGCGCCCCTGAGTTGCTGACATTCGTGGCTGCCATGTGGTTCGCCTTGCGAGACAGAAAAAAAAAAAAGGAAAAAAAAAAGAAAAAAAGAAAGCTCTCGATGGCCCGGGGTGTTGATTGTCGTGCGTCTTGTGATGGTAAGAGCATAGCTAGGCCACCTGGGCTATTCTCTCCGTTTGCCGTACTGCGCGGTTGTTGATACTGTAACACACGTTACCGTGACCTCTCTGCATAGGTAAAAGAAAATAAGCAAATTGAGCCTGTGTCTGGGACTGGAAACGGCCAATAGGAGACGGGGGGATTAGGACATCCCTATCGACGGTGATTCGGCGATGCTGCTTGTCGAACTAACCAAACTGCCGAAAGAACTTTTTGAAATCCTGCGTCTGCGTATCCAGGGACCAGCCGCGAACGGTCCCGGCGGAAGTAGCCTCAAATTTCCTCTTTGATCGTGCCGCATTGTGCCTATCGGTTGTCTTGCGATGAGACGTTCAGTCGACCAGGCCAAGCGGCGAAAGCGAGATAAGTCGCATCATAGTATTCGTCCCTTAACCCCCTTTGGTCGCGTCGAGTTGTCGGCCGAAGCTGTTTCTCCATGGGTGCCGCAGAAAGATCCTCTGTCACTCTGTACAACATGAGCTCTGCTCCGATCTACCAATCATCCGTGATCTGCGGAACTGCCATGCTGTCTGACACCTGCAGAGCATCACTTAACAGCTGGTCATCCGACAGGTCGCATGGACCAGGATTTCCAGCAGGTCCGATTGGGAAACCTCGGAGGTTATCAACTCATCAAAAGCTGGCCTAGCCACGGCAGAACATGCACGGCTGGGACCTGCACATCGCGACTCGCATGACCACACCACCGTAGCTTCAGAAAAATGTCCTGGTCTGGCATTGGTAACACGAAGACATGAAATGCAACCAGGTTGTCGAGTGTCCGTCCGCATCTCCTTTCTATACCCGAGGTCTCGCCACAGGACAGTATCCGAATGAATAACAACAGCCACAGCAGATAGACAGAGACATTTCGCGACAGCCACAGTCGAGTTTGAGGCGGAAGTCGCACCTTGTGCTCGGCAAGCAGCATTGTGGAGGCGCATGTGGTGACCGCATCCTGAGCACTGTGAGACGACCAAGCAAAAGCTGCGCTTCCGAAATCTGCCGGCGACCAGAGAAAGCCTAAGCTGACTTCTCGAGGCCAAGAGACGCGATGTCTCCTCGGCAGAAGACCGCTCAGGATTTGTGCGCCAACCTGAGAGCCGAATAGAATGTTATGGGTGTGTGCGCGGAGGGTATCAAGAACGCATCCCACCACCAGCCTTGTGCCACCCACCACCAGCCTTTGGGCAAATCATTGGGTGGTTTATTACACCCGGATTCCTGAACTTTGAGAAACCGGTTGACGGTTATCCTTGCACTGGGTGGCCAGATCAACAAGCTGATGCGAGGCACTTCTGGAAAATATGGTTGTTGTCAGCGGCGGGGGGGTGTGTGACCACAAGACGTCGATCAAGGTTCGACGAAGGGGACGACCTTGCCGGCATGGTACGAGAGGAATGGGGGGAAAGAAGCGCGTCAGGGACGGCTTGCTGCATCAACTTTGCCATCGACGAGGAACAAAACTACCTCGAATGCCAACTAAGCTAAGGCAATTAGTTCCCGAGGGGTCAGATTGGGGCTGCATTCTTGGAACTTGACGCTTGGCTCGATGCGTAGTCGGAAGCAGACGGCCGACGACAGAGACCGTAAGTGTGATGATAGGTGGAGTCAAGCAACTGGTTGTCCAACCCGTGCTTGCTCCTGGCCGTGGTCAAGCATTCCGTGTTGGATGCGGGGTACAGCGACGAGGGAAAATGCCGTTTGTCATGAGCACGCCGATCTGGGGAGAGTTTGCTGACGAATGAGCCGTCTGTGGTACTATGCGAAGTCTCGTCGACAGGCCGGGTCTGATCATGAACGCCTCGTAGGGGTGATTTCTGGCGGAGGTGTTGCCGGTGAGCCTGACGAGGGCGGCAACAGCCACTCATATCCAGGCCGCCGACATAACGAGAAGAGTCCGGTCTAATTGCGGGACGTTTTCGATATTGCACACCTGCCGTCCGCAGGGCCCAGCTGATGATGTCTCCGAGATACGTTGCTTTATTATTATTATTATTATTATTTTTTTTTGGGGTCAGAATGCGACGTCGAGACGGACCGATAACATTCAGCTGAGAGCTGAGGAGCGTTCAGCACGGCTACAAGAGTAGTCGTCTCCGTGCGCAGCTGTCGTCAACATAATGTTATGGAGTGCATGCCTCGCGGGTATTCTCCGAGGAGTGGAAATGAAAATGAATCTGGGGAAGTTGTTAGATGGAATGTTAGGGGTGGGAAGACGCCACTGCGGTTGGGGGAGGCCAATATCTTTAGGCGTCCTAAAACGCACTGACATTTGCTGCAGTGCACGCTTAGTCTCAACGTCTTTCTTCACTCCATTGTGGACTTGCCTCAATTGAATGACAAAAAACAAACGAAATTCCTTTCTTTGGCAGTTGTTACTTTGATGGTATCGCAATAAGAAATCAAGTCGTAAACTGTAGGCCGCTTACTTGATTTCCCGTGCTCGAGACAGTCAACAGAAGAGGAAGAATCGTAGGAAGCCATTGATTCTAATGAGCCCAACCCAGTAGTACACAATATTTAGTTAAGGTCAATTTCCGATCGCCATGGGAAATGGAGTCCTTGAGATCTGATCATATCAAATACTACATGAGGCTGCTACGTCTGCCCGAGCGATGACGTGTATTGCACAGGGTGATACTTTATCAGACATGTATAAATTTCAGCCAAGTTGGTGTTATTGTAGGCGCGGCCAGTCTTACATTGTCACTCTATCCATCGCAACATCGCCACCTGCTCCCTGTGCGGATGGTCCTTATTTTGAATATCACATCTAGTAGTCGTAGAAACCTTTCCCGCTCTTCTTTCCAAGCCAGCCAGCATCAACCATCTTGCGCAGGAGCACGCTAGGTCGGTACTTTGAGTCGCCAGTCTCCTCATAGAGAACCTTCATGATGGCGAGACAGGTGTCCAGACCAATGAAGTCGGCAAGTTGCAGAGGACCCATGGGAACGTTGGTGCCATTCTTCATGATGGCGTCGATTGAATCTCTGTCACCGACATTTGTCTCCAAGCAAATGACGGCCTCGTTGATGTAGGGCATCAGAATTCGGTTAGCGAGAAAACCTGGAGAATCTGCTGAAACAGAGGTGACCTTGCCCATAGCCTTGCAGAAAGCAACGGCCTTGTCCAAAGTCTCTTGGCTGGTCTGGAGACCACTGATAATCTCCACGCCCTTCTGGACCGGAACGGGATTCATGAAGTGAGTGGAGACGACACGAGAGCTAGCAGAAGTGTCCGTGGGATCCTTCGTAGTGGAGGCCGCAATGCGAGTAATGGAGATCGATGATGTGTTTGTAGCAAGGATGGCATGCTTGGGGCAAACCTCGGCCAGCTTGAAGAAGATATCGAACTTGAGGTTGGGGATCTCAGGAACAGCTTCGATAACAAAATCAACGTCTGAGAGCTCATCAATAGAGGTGGCCGGAGAAAGCAAAGAGCGAGCCTGGTCGGCTTGTTCCTGGGTGATCCTGGACTTGGACACGTCCTTTGCCAAAAGTTTCTCTTAACGGCTCATTAGTCTGCGGTTACATTTCAACCAAGAGACGTTGCTCACGAACCAGCAAATGCCATGCCCTTGTCTAGAGCTGGCTTGGATGCATCTACTAGTGTTACATTGACCTGTGCCTTTTGAGCGGCCACGAGAGCGATGCCCAATCCCTAATGACACCTGGTTAACAGCTTGATCACTTTCACATGTCAATTGGGAAGTTCTTACCATCTGTCCAGCACCGATGACACCCAGTCGCTTAACTCCTCCAGTCGCAGAAGCAACTCTTGGAGTCGAGCTAAAGGATCGGATCTGACCAGGCAGCTTGGCCGCAAATCGTACGCGAGCAATCGCAGTCGCCATGGTGTTGAAGTGAGTGAAGACGTCAGATGGCAGGGATCAGTGAAGTTGGGTCTGTCTGGCGGGGTCGGTCGGAGAGACGCAGTGTCGCCCGTTTCGACAAGAATACGACGGTTCGAACGGATAGTTGAATAGAATTGGCGAGAGGAATGTTTACTTGAGGTATGAGAAGGAATTACGGTCGGATATCCGAGAGCTGATGCTGTTGATGGTCCAACGCCGCGATGATCGAAGGCCCTCGGTTAACCTCGGCCTCGGTCATTGCCGCTAAGGTAACGTACTGTTAGAACCTGTTATGTCTTATCTAATCTTATCTAATCTTATCTAATCTTATCGATATGAGAGTAGCTATAAGTGGGGCCACCGTCAAATTGGCACGCGCTTGAGCGCGTCGACCGCGTCTCCCTCCCGTCCAGATCTCTAAAGCACTTAGCTGAGATAAACCGGCAATTGCATGGAGTCAACACCACACTCCAAGACAACTCTGTTGCCGCCTCGAACTCCCAAATCAGAAAGATGGAGCTGGAAGAAGGGACGACGGATGTTGTTCATCCCGAAGTTCGGGCGCACATCAACAGTCTCGTCTCTGCTGTGAGTCTAAAGTTACTGGCCTGGTCCGTATTATGCAGCAACTGACGATGCGGTAGCTTGGCGGTACGAGTGCCGATGACGATGGTCAATACAGACTGGGTGACTCTGCGACCGAAGTACTCCGAGATCTGAAGAAATGGATTCGTTTCTACGACGAGAAGCTCAATCGCATGGACGTTGCCCGCTGCATCGCCGACGCCAACCTCGTCGAGGGTGACCTCTTGCCGATTCTCGCCGGTTGGCCTGAGAGTGCCACGGACAACAAGTTCAGGGCCCGTATCGCACTCGCGTGCTTTGAAGTGCTGGTGCCCGTTACCTGGCCCATGGCAAAAGACCCCGAACAGATGACCAACAACCACCATCGACACATGCCCACCCTCGAACTCGCCCAACTCGGCTACAAGCGTGCCATCATCAACTACGACGCTGCCCAAATACTCCACACTGCAGTCCGCGCCGCTCTGCCTTCAATGGCCATCGCTATCGGCGACCGTACCCCACGCGACCATGGCATCATCAAGCTCGTGCTCTTCTTCTTGCGCAACATTGCCATGATTGCCCCTCCACCAAACGTCAAGTTCGACGGTGACGACACCATGATTTCCCGTTCCACAACGATTGATGCGTTCTCCTTCCAGGATATCTTCGCGGTAATCCTTATGATCGCCTCGAACATGGGAGAGGACTTTCGCACAGAGGACGTGATTGTGATGGAAATAATTTTCCACTTGGTAAAGCAGGTCAATGCCAAGAAATTGTTTTTGGACGACCAACAGCTGAGCAAGACGAAAGCTAAGGAGCTCTCTGCCATGATGAACAAGGAAAAAGCCATGCGCAACGCATACAACCGCAGGCAACCCACACGCCACAACCGATTCGGCACCATGGTCTGGATGCAGCGAGGTGACGGAAGAGTATCAACCATCACCGGCCAGGACGCGCTTGCCGATAGTGCAACTCGACAACAGAAGCTTGACGAGTCAAAAACTTTCAAACCGCCACGCAGGGCTAGAAAGGACGAGATGGAATCCAAAGATCTTGGCGCCCCCGTGTCACTCAACTCACGAGCTAATGGACAACTTCGGACGTTTGTTGAAGACTTCCTCGATGCGGGCTTCAATCCACTTTTCGAGCATATACGCAAATCGATCGATCGAGAGGCATCGCATGTCCTGACCTACCACCGTAGGCAGTACATGTACCTAGTAGCATGGTTTCTGGAAGCCGAGAGAAACCGCAGGAAATCAAAACGCGACGCAAAGAAGCCCAACGAGCCCGAGGAAATCAGCAGCTTCAACCTCGTAGCTGGAGTTCTGAACCAGCCGATGTTTATCACCCTCACCAAGACAATGCACGACTCCTGGGAACAAAAGGAATGGCCGACTTTGACAGCCGCGCTACGATGCTTTACCCAGATTCTTCTCACAGTGCAAGAGATGTCCGAATCTGGCAACGAGGACGACGAGGAAATCGCCGAGAATATCTTGAGTCGTCTCTTCTACGAGGACTCCACCCACGATTTGGTTGCGAATGTTGTTCGGCAATACAAGGACCAGGGCTTCGAATACCTCGACTCAGCCACAGAACTTACACACCACTTCTTGCGTATACTGGAGGCATATTCAAAACAAAATGTTGATATGCAAGTCCGTTCCCGCAAACGAACAAGGAAGAAGAAGAAGGCAGCTCAGGATGCGGCTGGCTTGGATAACGTCGTTGACCAAGGGGACGAATCCGCCAATGACGAGGTCAATGCCGAACGAGAATCAAAAGAGCGCAAGTTTGACTTCCATCGATTCTCTTCACGTTTCACGCCTCAAGGAGTTGTCGATACCTTCGTCGCTTTCACCAAGTTCTACAGAGATCTTGATGACTCTCAGCTCAAGCGCGCCCATCGCTACTTCTATCGCGTAGCGTTCAAGCAGGAGATGAGCGTCATGCTATTCCGTGTAGACATCGTTCATCTCTTATACAACATGATAAAAGGACCTGAGCCTCTTGACAAAAGCTCCGCACTGTACAAGGACTGGGAGGAGCTGTCCAAACAGATACTCCGGAAATGCATCCGCAAGATTGAGCAGCGGCCGGAACTCATCATCGAGATGCTCTTCTCCAAGATCAACAGCACGGCACACTACCTGGAATTCGGATACGAAAAGCAGACTATTTCAACTTCTCACGCCAAGCCCGCAGCGGAGCTTGAGTTCAAGCACACAGAGGACAAAGAACAGCAAATCGCCATTGCAGTTGGCGCTCTGCTAGACAAGAACCAGCTGGACCATATCGCTTGGGTCAAGAAGACGCTCGAGACTGTCGAAGCCGAACGTCGTGCTTGGGCAGCAGCCAATCAGGTCATTCCTTCCGTGGAGGGCATCGAGGCATCCGTCGAAGCGCCTGCAAAGGATAGCGCCAACCAGCCGGACGTTTTCAGTAAGTTTATGTTTCCCCCCATATGGACTTGAATTTGCTCACAATTCTTAGCTGTGCGACCGGACGACGACGCCCGAAAGACCGCTATGTTCAAAAATTCTCATCTTCGTCTCCTTATGAAACTTGTTGGAATGGAAAGGCTTGCTCCCACGATCGACGAAACACCGCAATCTCTATGGGTACTGCCTCCCCAACTCACTGCAGACGACCTGCGGAAGAGCTTGGACTTCATCGATAATGCCGAATTTAGCCCGCCAGTCTTTGAGGATGGTCGTTCCGCAGAAGACCAGCTTCGGCGTAAAAAAGCGCCAAGGAAACGCGCTGAGTACGATGATGATGACGACGACATGGATGATGGGTTCATGTTCGATCCTCTCGGTCCTACAGTTCACAAGAACATTGATGAGCCTGCTAAGAAGCCGAAGAGAAGCCGACGCAGAAAGGCCACCTCAGATGAGGACGCCCCGAACGATTCGGAACTCGAGGAGAAGGCCAGGAAACGCAGAGATCGCGAGAGAGAAAAGATGAGAAAGATCAAGAGCGAGGCATATGTACATGCCAGTGATGATGAAACTGACGAAGAGTACGACCGCGAGTTCTTCCTCCGAGAAGAGGCCCAGCGATCGCGTATGAAGCGCGTCGTGGAGAGTGTGGCAGTCTCTCAGCCGGTGAAGCGAACAGTCGCGGCCCTACTCGATGACAGCGACCACAACGATGATGATGTCTTGGCTGTGACTAGAGGGACTTCAAAATCGACTCGGCCCGGTGCAGATGTAGACATGGAGGACGGAAGTGAGGAAGACCAAAGCGAAGCTGATAACAACGCATCTCCCACTTCAAGTTCACAGAGCAAGAGCGCTAGAAAGCGGAGGAAGTTGTCTCCTGAGAACACTGCCGCCGACAACCAAGACAGTGCAGAAAATGCTGCGGATGCTGGCGGCGATGCTGATGAAGACGATGACGTGCCGACGACTGCAGCAAGGTCGAGACAACGTACAAGAGGCGGGTTTATAATGGATAGCAGTGACGAGGAATAATTTTGCTTTGGATTGGGCGTTTCGGCTGCTGCATCGCTGAGGATGTGTAACGAAAATGCATAGCACTGGAGTTATTTTGTCGATAACACGATTGTCGTTCCTATGAGCCCGGGTTGGTGGCTAATCATCTGAGCACTGTAGCCTCCACGTATGCGACGAATTATTGTAGAAGGCGAGACTGCGGGTTCCCCTTGATAAACTGTCGCGTCTATGATTCGGAATCGAGTCTAGTCCACAGCGCTGGTCCGATGCTCAGAATGGCTCACGGCCGCCCGTGGAAGCCGCCTAAACATTACGGTAGAGAGAGCTTCAAAGCACTTCGAAGCCTGCTCCCATGTACCCTGAATACTGTCTTCATATGTTCACAGAGAATGTGGCCCTATTCAAGCAGGAGAGGTACAATGAAGATAGTATTGAAACTCCCTTATTTCTGAAAGGCTATGAGAATATCCAGGAGTGACAAACATGTCGCCACAGCTGAAGAAATCGGAGCCCGCGCCTCATTAGACAAGGCTTGAGAGTTGCAACAGACGTGACGCAATCGCTAGACCCTTGCGCAAGAGTTGTCCAACGTGAAATTGATAGTGTTGCGTTCGGAATGTCTGCAGTATATCGACGAACCAAAAGTAGAGGAAACTGTCAAAAATGTTTGCATGTGCAGAACCCGAGACTCGAACTCGGCGCCTGAGCACATCCCTTCGCAGGCATGGGAAGCTCAGATGTTAACCCCTACACCAGTTCTGCGACGAATATTGGCAATACAGATGACGAGGCGGTCTATAACACTTACGGAAACCATCGGCTTTTGCTGCTGTTTCGTGGATGGCTAAACTCAAATTGGCCGCAGGATTCGGCTGTTGGTCTTTCTGTCAGACGTCGCGGGAAGTACTTGCGCATGTCAAGAGGAGCAGGACAGTTGGCGGTCGTGGTAGAAATGCGACGCTAGGTTGCCGGTTATGGCGCGGGCAAAAATTGATTCGTGGGGAGGAATTCAGTAAAGTGATGAAGGTAGAAAACCAAACTGCGAGATGGAGGTGTTTGCAAGAAGATTTTTTTCATAGCTTGTCTCCGGTGTGTCTCCTTGTTAGACCGTATGTCAACCCCTGCCTAAAGGGGTATTCCCCCGGTCTTTCGTCTGACTTCGCCCCTGTCCCTGTTAACCTCGATTTGTCAATCTGGCAAAAATTGTAATGCAATTTTCGTCTTTACCTAAGAACGGAAGTCACAGCTTCTCTTGCCCCCTTCTCCATGTCAAGAGGGAGCGCCGAGGCTCGTGGCATTTCACGGAGGAGCTTAGGGACATCAGAATGCGTCAACGCCAAATCATTGCAGCCTAGTATTTGGTATCTAATCGTCATCATCACCAGCGCGACGCTTGCCCTTTTTCTTTGCACCACCCTTGAAGTGCTTCTTGCCAGATGAGAGTTGCACATCCTTAGGGTCAACGCCGTTCTCCAATGCTATCATCGCCCGAGCTTTCCTCCCACTCAGGTGTTTCTGACCTTGCTCAGAGTACTTGTGGCTGAAGGGCATCTTGAGATGACCAGTACCGCTGCCAGAACCCCCGAAGAAACCCTTGTCAATCTGCTTAGACTTGGGGCCGGCCGGGAGGACTGTGAGATCTGAGGGGGCTATCGAGATGTCATCGCCCACAATAGACATGGTGTCAAGTGACGCCGCAAGTGCCGCACGGCGCTTCTCTGGGAGGTGGGCTGCATCGTACAGTTCGTGGTTAAATTGAGGGCCGTCGACAGTGTTGGGCGGCGGCTCGCAGTACAGCAGCTTGCCGTTGACGTAATCTTTAAGGATGTAACGAGCAGCTCTCGACTCGTCGGGCTGTCCCAGTCCCTGGGTCTGGAAACCCCTGGCCTTGGCGTACGCGGCAAGCAACTCCTGTGCTGAGGGAATGCCAGTTCCGCCCTCTTCAATCGCGCGAGTTTTGATGTTGATTCCATAGACTGCCTCGAGGAACTGCTTGGGGATCCTGCGAGTAACAAGCCCTGCCGGACCGGTAAACTCTCGCAACTGATCGATCGGCAGAACACCATTGCAAACCAGATCAGCCTTGGTGTTGGCGAAGTTGGGGAACACAAGACCAGGACAGTCGCACAGGACAACGTTCTCGCTCAGGTGAATTGTCTGGAAGTGCTTCGTCTTTCCTGGGGTTGATGAGACCGACACCTTCTTGGCGCCAATGAGCGCGTTGATGGTCGACGACTTTCCTACGTTCGGGTATCCGACAAGACCGATTTGCAGCTTGTGACCCGGCTCTGTGTTGACGGCATTAGCTTTTTGACTTCCAGTTCACTCTAGTGTCCAACATACCAGCATTCTCGGGTGCATGGCTTAGGAAGATATCCTCAAGCTCCTCTACCGTCAAAATTTTCGTGTCTTCATCATCGACTTCGACCTCAGGTTGTGTGGTGTCGGCGCCGCCTTCTTCCCCACCCTCGTTGTCGGACTTCGTCTCTGGCGCTTCAGCTTCCTTCGCGACGGGCTGAGCTTGAGAGCTACTGCTAGCCTGCGGCTCTTCCGCATCTGAATCCGAATCCTCATCCTCCATGGCTTCCTGAAGCTCCTTGGCCAAAAACGCGGAGAAAAACTTGTAAGCAATGCCGTTCTCCTTCAAGTACTTGGCCCACATCTTCCGCTGGGTCAGCGTCAGCATATCCGCCTTGTTGATGAGCAGAAGATTCTCCTTCTTTTGGTCAAGATCCTTGACGTAAGACTCCAAATCGTCGGACCTGAAGAGCAAGGGGTTTCGCGCATCAACAATCTGGACTACCAGGTCCGATCTCTCAATCACACGCCACAGTTGCCTCCAAACTTCGAGATTTCGCTCGAACGGCGTCATGAGCAGATCATCGTTCTCCTGGAGCTCTGCGAGACCTCGGCGCCATTCCAAGAAGCTCTCTCTCTCCTTTCTGTCTAGCTCTTCCCTTGTAGTAGATGCGTCCCACTTCGGTCTCCTCGGTACCGTCAGGCGTCCCTTATGAGCCTTCTGCTTGCCGAGCACCGCCCTCTCTTCCGCTCCGGATAACAGGTAAGGGTTCTTCTGGTCGGTATGAATGATTTTGATGTTGTTCATCTTCTCGGCGGTGAAGTCCGTTCCCGCCAATTCTGCTGTCGCAAGGAATTCGTCAAGAGCTCCTTGCTCTGTCACCGATCGCATTTTCACCCATGATGCTTCTTGCCGCTCGTTCGTGAGGTACTAACGACTCAGGAGTCAGCCAAGCTCCCACTGCGATTGTAAGTGGTTCATAGCTTACCTCTTCTCCTGTGGCGTGGTTCACTCTCGTGATTGTTGTTTTCTTCCGGTCTGAACCACGGCCCTTGCCAAAGCGGTCATTCATCAGGGCATTGCCCAAACCGACGGTGTTCTTGGACTTCGCGTGCACCATTTCCGCGGTTGGCCCTTTCGTAGATGTCTTGAAAATTAAAGTCTCAAGGAAGAAAGAAAAATGCCCGTGAGAGCAGCTTGTAGAATGAGTAATAGTTGAAGTGGGAGCCCATCGCGACCAGCCCGAAGAGAATGGCTGTGCCCCGCTGATTGTCGCGGGGCAAAAAACAATCCCCCGCCAGTGAGAAAACCCTGTTTCGGGTACTTGGACACTTATCGATAAGGCGATAAGGGAGGGAAAAAAATACCCACTGTTCTCTTTTTTTTTGACCGACCGCTGCTGAGTGCGCATGCGACAGAGGGGCAGCGTCCGTCCCACACTTTGCAATCTTCAAGTACTGAGACCACACATCATTAACAAATTGTTCGCTCTGTGAAAGACCATAAATAGACACTATGGCGAAAGGAAAGCGTTTGTGAGTAGCTCCTATTTCAACGTGGAGAATTCAACTAAACAAGCCTGTTCAGCGACAAGAAGAATGCGCAACATTTCACCCTCGTTCATCGTCCCCAAAATGACCCCCTCATTCACGACGAAAATGCGCCATCGATGGTGCTCAACCCGGTCCCTCAACGCGGAGGAGACAAGGGAAAGCACCTGAGCGATCTTGCCTCTGACCTGGGCTCCGAAGCCGCAAGCATCCGAGACAACGAAGGCGAGGCCGCGGAGTACGGTATCTATTACGACGACACCGAGTACGACTACATGCAGCATATGCGTGACCTCAACCAGGGCGGCGGCGAGGCAGTGTGGGTAGAGGCCTCGGCTACAGCCAACAAGAGCAAGGGCAAGCAGCAGCAGTCTCTCGAGGAAGCCCTGCGTCAGATGGACCTGGAACACAAGAGCGAAGCCCTTCTCGATGCGTCTGTACTGCCGTCCAAGAACTTGCAGCGCTCAAACTACCAAACTCAGCAAGACGTTCCCGACGCGATTGCTGGATTTCAGCCAGACATGGATCCGCGTTTGCGCGAAGTCCTGGAGGCCTTAGAGGACGAAGCTTATGTGGACGAGGAGGACGACGATATTTTCCAGCAGCTCGCCAAGGACTCCCGAGAGATCGACGAATACGAATTCGGGGAGCAGTATGACGATTTCGATGACGAGGATGATGGCTGGGAGTCAGATGCTACGGCGAAGCCGAACAAGGAATACAAGAGCGATGGTGTACCTCAGCTGGTTCCGGTTGCGCCTGTTGAAGGAGAAGCGCTGCCAGAGCATCAGAACGAAGACTGGCTTGAGGACTTCAAGCAATTCAAGAAGGATCAAAAGGGCGGGAAGCCGCAAGACAAGGCCGCTCCGTCTGAGTTGCAATCCTCTATCTGGACCACAACAACGATGGGCGGCCGAAAGAAGAAGAGGAAGGGCGCTCTCACCAACCCGTCCACCTACTCCATGACCTCTTCGTCCATGGTAAGAACAGAGCAGCTCACTTTACTGGACGCCAGATTCGACAAGATCGAGGAGGAGTACACGAGCGAAATGGGCGATGACATGGCCTCCATGTCGGAAGTGTCAACGGCATCCAGTGTCACCGGTCCTACCCGAGGTGATTTCGACAGCATCATGGATGACTTTTTGGGAAGCTACACTAAGCCAGGCAAGAGGACGAACAAGAAGAACAAGGCCCAAACAGGTCTGGAGCAGTTAGACGAGATCAGAAAAGGACTTGGACCCGCTCGTCTCAGGTCGAAGGGGCGTGTCTGAGTGCGGAAGGTTGAGGTCTAGATGTCTGAGGAACTCAGCATCTAGACTGTAGAAACTGAGATACCCTTATTCTATGTCAAAAATTGCATTGGATTATTTGTAATGAGCAACGACCCAAAATAGATTTCCTCTCATTTCGACGTTCACTAACTGATGGTCGTGATTCTCGTTTGCGGTGGCTGTAAAATCGTTGGTTGTATTTCTCTCAAGGTGCCTTCCTCTAAACCCAGGGAGTTGTACTAACACTGGGTCCACCTCGGTGAGATAAAATATGCGGGGCTGGGTCGCGCTTAACCATTCGAGCAGCGCGCCAAAGCACGCGGCAAACGCTGGCGGCTAGCCAGCTCCAGCCTCCATCCAAGTTCTCCACTTCAATATCGTGTGCTTCGTCGCTTCCAGGTTGGAGACGTGCCGCGACTTCGACATGACGTCGGTCTCCTTTCCTCCAAGCAGACCTGACAGAACCAAATCGCCATTCGGAGGGTCGTCGTCCGGCGGCTTTGGAGGAAAGTACGACGAGGATCATTACGGTTTTGGCCTCGATGGAGCTGGCGGCGGTGGGAAGCGGTCGAAGCGCAACCTGAAGACTCAACCTCTCGAAATGACGACCCTTTCGAACAAGCGAAAGGGTGTCAATCCCTTCGACAGCGCGAGCTCAGATGACAATCGCCGGCGAAAGAACATGAAAACAAATGGCGACTGGAAGAAGAAAGGCGCGCAGGTGTCAGGCGGCGCGCGGTCCAACGGCGCGAAAAGAGGCGCGAAAGGCTTCGGTACATCACAGTCGCGCGGTGGTTATGGCTTTCATAATACTGATCAAAATCAAGATAACGAATCACCCGACTATGAGACCGACGATGCGAACGGCGAAGCGGATGGCGACGGTACGCCGTACTCCGATGAAATATTTGCTCAGCTGAGGAAGGATGGAATTGCGCCGCCGAAATGGCCTTCCGATCCGGGAAACACGAAGCAAAAGGCCGCGATGGCCAAGTTCCGAGAAGATTACAAGACCTACCGCGATCGTGCTAGGACTTCACTGATGCGCGCCGGCTTGATTGACGACCCCGATAAACCAAAGCGATTGGAAGACGCGATTGTTTTCAAAGGCATCTGCGATGGCATGTGCCCCGACTTTGAGAAAATCACCCGTATAACCGAGTTCGACGTACAAGGCGCCGAAAAAGACTCCCGGACTACGTTCGCCATAACGTCGAAAATGGTGAAAAAGCTCGCCCGGTCTGCAGCTGGACAGGAAGCTCCCCTGCCTATGGATGTCAGGTCGACGGCAGCACTCAGGAAAACACTCGATTACCTTATCGACGACTTGCTACAAACCGACGAAAATCTACCGACGATGCACGGGTTTCTCTGGGACAGAACACGTGCGATTCGACGCGACTTCATTTTCCATTCGACAATGACCCCGGATGAAATGAAGGATCAAGTCTATTGCCTGGAAACTATTGCAAGGTTCCATGTCTCCTCACTTCATTTGCTCTCACAAGAAGGTTTCACACCGGAGGACTTCTCTGAACAACAGGAGATCGAACAACTTGGCAAATCGCTGCTCTCATTGATGTTCGCTTATGACGACTGCAAGCCGCAGGGCGTTATCTGCGAAAACGAGGCCGAATTCAGAGCCTACCACTTGCTTTTCAGCGCAAACAAGCCGAACATTCTGGATGATGTCCAAAAGGAATGGGGAGACTCTCGATTTTGGACCGAGTCAGACGAAATTCGCACAGCGGTGTCACTTGTGGAAAGCCTGCAGAACACCGCAGATTCCCACGGCCCCTTGGGTTCTGTACCATCCATGGCAATTTCAGGCGACCATCGAACCTACTTCAAGATCTTGAAAAGCCGCCAGGTCTCCTACACTATGGCATGTTTTGCGGAGATTCACCTAGGTCAGTTGCGTCGCTCAGCACTTCGTTCATTGAAGAAGGCGTTCACGAGACCTCGACACGGCGCGAAAGACATCACGCCTTCTACACTCAACCGATTCCTCCACTTCGATACGGAAGCTCAGGCCGTCGCATTTGCCGAACAACATGGCTTAAGTTTTGTCGACGGAGAGTCGCCATCCGGAGAATTGATACAGTATTTGGACACCTCCAGTCGCATGACATGGCCGAGAATCCATCATAGCTTCTCTCATAAGCTAGTGGAACGCAAACGAGGAATACGCAGTCTTCCAGAAATCATGCACAGCACTATTCCTGATGAATCTTCAAGTACCGAGAGAGCGCCCTTTGCATCGAGTAATGGCGGTATTTTTGCAAACGGCTTGAAATCCAAACCTTCTCAGAAGCAAACTCAGTGTGGAACAGATCCTGCATCGATGGATAACGGCGTCTTCAAATCCCCTTTCTCGACCGCCCAGGCAGCCGCACCCACAAATTCCGCAGGAACACCACCGATGTTTGGTAAAGGTAAAGAACTCTTCTACCGCCGTTCGAACCATTTCTACCTTGTATTATTCAAAACCCTCTTCGACATGATCCCCGCTTCTCTTCTCGAATATCCATTTTGCAACAGCTTCCCTAGAAAGAAAATGGCTGTGTATATCAACAGCAACTACACCAAAATCGTGGGCGATATTTTGGAGTCGGTTCAGCAGACTGCGATCGTTTGCGACTGGTGTATAAGTTGAAGTCAAGCGAGCACTTGACTGGCAGAAAACATGGACTAGCAGTCATATCCGAGTCGAGCGGGGAACATGGATCAATGGAACGAATATATGCTAACTTCAGGAATAACAGCATCTGACGGTACTCAGACGACATCTGCGCCAAAAAATCCATTTAACAACCCCTTCTCGGCTCAAAAATCTGCGTTTGGCACCGAGCCATCCTTCTCGGCAAACCAGACCTCTTCATCTTCAACGACACCAGCCACAAACCCGTTTTCTGGGAAGTCAAGCCCTCAAGGGCAGCCAGAACCAAAGTCCACGAAATCACCTTTTGGTGGTAGCCCTTTTACAAAACCAGGTCTGCTTGATGGAACTGCGAAACCGCCTGAGTCGAACTCTTCGCCATTTGCTTCCTCTGGATTCGGACCCCCCATGCAACAGAAACCCCTGGGGGCCATGCAAACCACTCAAGCTAAGCCAACGGCACCCTCTACGAGCGCTTCTTCGCCTGCAATCACTGTCACGCCATTAACACCGCAATATCCGTTGTCTGGTCCAGGCAGTATCACAAAACCACTGAGTCCGTTTGCTACAGAGCCAACAGTGAGCGCACCATCTTCAGGATCATCAGCATCACTACTCTCTGGCATCTCATCTGGGCTGCCCGCGAAGCCATCCGAAACGGCAACGTTCAATACCACTATCGAACAACCGCAGTCAAGTCCCGTGCAAAGCCCTCTCAGCGGCCTTTTACCAACAACACAACAGCCGCCTCAGCCGCCTTTGAAGTCTCCAGACCCAGGGCTGCCGTCCACCCAGTCTCCGTTGCCATCATTTACATTCCAGGCGAACAATTTGCCATCGACAAAGCCGGCACCATCAAGTCAGCCCTTTCCAACGGCTACTAACTCAAATCCTGCAGACGACTCGGTATTCGCTCAAACCTCGTCTCCAAAGCCTCGAGTCACCGAAAAGCGCACGCCGCAAGATGTTATGGGTGACTTTGCAAGGTGGTTCGTCACGGGTGACAATGGGTTGATCCACGAATTCGAGAAATATATCGTCGAACAGATTGTTTCTGACGCCTTTAAGCAATACCACCGCGAAGAAGAGGAAAGGAAACGAAAAGAAGAGGAGGAGAAGGCTCTTGCGGAAGCCCGAGAGTTCCAAGTTCGCAACCTCTCTCTGAAATATTTCTATCGATGGAGGACGATTGCCAGAAACCTTCGCCTGAGTAAGATTCGTCGACGAGAGCGAGAGGAGTTTAGGAGAGCACAGATGGAAATGCGGGAGGAGGATTCCAAGAGAAAGAAGAAGGCCGCGCGAGCTGCTGAGGCGCGACGAAAAGCCCTTGAAGATCATGGTGTTGATCCCGTTGAGGAGTTGCGAGAAATATTGCAGCTTAAGAAGGGCGACGAGCCGACGGAGGACTTGCAAGCCGAGGCCGAAGCCTTGTTTGCCACGGGTATCTTGTCAGGCGTTACAGACGAGCGTGCGGCGGTTGCAAATGTCGTTCAACCTCCCTCGGCCGCTGACTTTTTCGAAACGCCGCCGCCCCCGTCACGGTCAACAAAAAGCCTCTCACAGTCGGTGACATCCAAGCCTTGCGGTGCGAAAACGCGGGCTTTGCGAGAAGAATTCAGCAGCAGCAAAGGCTTCCGTAGGTCTCTGCCGCCCATGTCAGCGCACTCTTCATCATCGCGTTACACAACATCCGAATCGCCACAGAAGCGCGTTAGTAAAGTGTCCGATCGTTGGCGACTAAAGGCTATGGGGCTTGTAACCATGCCGGACGGCTCTGCGCTGCCGGAATCCATCGCCAACGAAATGCGCTACAATGGGAAACGGTACAGCGGCCTGGGCTCCTTCGGGTTGGACGGTACCGAACGACGCAGTCGAAGCGTGTCTGCGGACCTCAACCACGCAGTCGAGGCTCGCCAACGCTTCTCTCAATCACTGAACGGCAGCACCACCGACGTGCAGAGGCATGAAATCTCTCCACTTAGTAAGAGGAAGCGGTCTCAGGATGAAGACAAGGAAGCTGCAACAGCAGACGAGGCCCGAGTCAAGAAGCGCCCGTCGAGCAATGCCGACATCGAGAGGATTTTGCGGGAAGCACGAGAAAACCTGGAGTCGTTGAGGAGCTCGCGGGTGGATTTGGACGAAGGGGCGGTATGGTTCAGGGAACAGAACGAGATGATGCAGGCGGAGGAAACGAGCAGGGCCAGCTCACCATGGGGAAAGGGAAGGAACTGAGGAAGAGCAATGCATCAGCAGAGGCGTTCAAAGGCTTTCTTTCGGGCGTGTGTGCGTGTTAATTGATTGCGTGGGTTTCTATAGTCGTGTTTCCTTGTTTTCGGTAAATTTACGGGCATCAAATACCCATTGAAGAGACGATTTGGATTGCCCTCCATGTCAAGTTTGCAATTACATGGTCAACAGTTCTGAGACGTGAGACGCGTGGTGGACGTATATTATGCGATTGCTTGTATTCCAATGTTACTCCGCGAAGTCCCTCTGGCTTCGCTATGCAACGTAACTTCCGGTGTCCAGTCCCATGCTTTTGAAGATTACCCGATATTACCCAGTACTCCGCGCTCACCGAAAAGGGAGAAAAATTCTCAATCTACTCACTCCGTCACCTCTTCTTCGTCCCCGGCGGTGGCGGGAAAGAAGTCTGGATCTTCTGGGTCTCAACGGGACTGCCGCCACCGAGAGACGTGACCCTCTTCGGCAGCGGTCTCGCCATGTCCCTCATGATGACAGGAATCGTCCTCGCCGGCTCTGTGGCTGGTAAGGAGTCTATCGTCGCCATGTTCCGCATAGGCGCGGGCCAGCCGGCCTGGCTCAGGAGCGGGCTGACGGTGTTCCCCGACGTCGGGGAGGAGTACGTCGTCTGTGGACTGAAGCTCGCGGCATGACCCATCGACGGGGTCGACATGCCGTGCTCTGAGGGAACGTACGGTCTGAAGGAGATCAGCGGTGCCGCCGAGGTCGTAGACGATGGCGTGTAGTCCTCTGGCGACGACGCGTTGTGGCGTGGAGAGTGGGATTTCAGGGGCATCATGGGCAGAGCCGTCTTGATGCTCGCCAAGGGTAGAGCGGCGTCTTTGTGGCTCTTTTTGTCCGTGAGGCTTTGTGGGCTCGGAGAGCGGAAGGCGTATCCTGCTGTATGCCACTCGTCTGGGGTTTCTGGGTACATGGGTTGTTGGTGGTGGTGTTGTTGTTGCTGTTGCTCCTGTAGCTGCTGCTGCTGCTGCTGCTGCTGAGTACGAGCCTTCTCGTTGTGCATTTCTTCTTCGATGGAGAAGAAGTTGGGCGTCTTTGGCGTCAGGTGTGTCTGGCATCGGAAGGACAGCGAAGAGACTGGGCGATGGCCTTTGGCTCGGCGGGAGAGCTCGGGATTGATCCCCCTACGCGCCCTGCGTTTGCGGCACTGGACGAAGATGCATCCTGCGGCGAGCAGAAGCGCCACGACGACGCCAGCCACGACGCCTACTATCGTCGTGACGGGGAGGTTTGCACCCTCTTGTTTTTCAGCGGAGGCTTGATCTTTCGGGTCGACGACGGTGATGACGCCTTTTGTGAACACCGTCTGGCTAAGGCCGATTACTTTGCCTGGTTCTGGTCTCTGTTGACAACCTGCGCCCAATGCTACTAGATCTTGAACAATGTTAGATCAAGGGAAAAGGTGGGAGGATTGCCGGTAGCCGGCTTACAGTTCGCCAAGTAATAGTGTTCACCGCCGGCTCTGACGCACGATAAACACTTGTCGTACGCGGAGCCGAGCATCGCGCCTCCGTCCGCGTCGCAGTACGAATACCGTTGAGACGAGGGGTCCAACTCCCCGTCTATCAAAGCAGTCTCGAGCCCACCGCAGGCAGTGGACGTCATGCAAGGGTTGGAGCCGACGCCGGTAGCATTTGGGTATCCAAAGATGCAGTAGTCAAAGGAGTATCTCAGGTTGTCTAGATTTCGCCGTTAGCCGCGGGCCCCGTCACATTCATAAACACGATATTCCCTCCACTCACATAAAAACCAGGACTGGTCGTTCTCGGTCCCCTTGACATAGTTGCTATCCTGTAGACAACTGACACACTGCTGGAACTTCCGCCCCGCGTTCCCGGTCTGGTACTCTCCATCGACGCAGGTGATGTCCTTGTTAACCGTGTTGGACGAGTTGGGATCTGAGTAGTCGAGGTCGTTGGAGTCGAGGCAGAAAGAGGCGCAGGGCGAGTCCGGCGTGACTTGCAGGCCCGCGACGGGCTTCGGGACGAGGGCCGTCGACAGGATGAAGAGGGCTTTTCGGACGGTCATGATGAGAGAGAGAGAGAGAGGAAGCGATTGTCGATGAAAGGAAAGTGAGATGCGAGACTCCAGAGCCGTGCAAATTACAATTGAATAAGGTAAGACGAAGAAGTTGTCTCTCTCAACAACGTAACATTAGTGCAACGCTGAGTTTGTACGCTGGCAAGTAACACACATACACGCACAAACACAAAACAGAACAAGCTCACGAGAAAGAAAGACATCAATCGAAGAAGGCTGTTGCCTGGGTCTGAGATGGTGATATAGTTTCCCGGCCATGTTGATGATCACGCACTTTCGACAAGGGGTGCGGCTGCAGGAACATGTGGATTGGCAAGGTGACGGTCTCGAGTCGCCCGCAGGACGCAGCAGAGAGACCTATAGGCAAGATTCCGAATGCTGGGAGGTGGAAGCGAAGTGAACCAGGTCTCGCCAGCCGCGGGCCAACAAACCCAGAAAGTTCGGGACTGGCCTGGGATTCTGCCGCCCGTCCGTCTGCTCGAACTAGTTGATTCTCTCGTTGACAGAAGGTGTGGTGATGTCGACCGCGGCAAGCCACTGGGCGAAGCGCAATCGTCCCCCAGAGGAACAGGAAGAGGTGTTGAACCCTGGACGGGAGTCCACAAGCAGTATAGCAAGCAGCCGCTCAACCACGTTGATTCATCGCGCCTCGACTGACAAACAGCGCACACATCGCCGACACAAGCGCCGGTGACCCAGCACCTGCAGCAAGCAAACGGTGTGCCCCTGGTGCGTTGCAACCTCTCAGGTACCGCTGACGCTCTCCCTCATCACATCAGCCAACGAGGCTGCTCGCCTGCGCCGGTGCTTTGCCAGACATGGTAGTGCAGCACGTTCAATAGCGCTTCTTTCCTCCCCAGTTTTGTTGCCCGTGCCGAGTTGGGCGCTGGCGCAGAAGTGTCAGTGAACATGGCGGCTGCGAGATGCACTTGGGGTGAAAGTGACAGGGCCCGTCGACTTCGGGTTGCCCAATCGTAGCTGAGCGTTTGTGGGCAGCGCTGGATGGATGGTTGGTTGGTTGGTTGATTACACGTCGAGTACGGAGTACCTCAGCAGCAAAATAAAGAGGGACACTGACTTTTGTCAGCCCTTTTCGATCAAGCCCGGGCGCTTACCGATCACCAACGCGCTGATCTACGGGCATTTTCGGCCTACTTACTTTCCTTGAAATCTCCACTTAAAGCCGTGAGCTCGGTCCAGTCAGTGTCGCGGTCCACAGTGGGCGTTTCTCCCCTCCCTTACCCCCTCCCCCAATCTTGTCGTTCACCAAAAAATTCAATCAATGCCATGATTGTGCAAGTGCCAGCCCGACCATGTCATTTCATCCTTTTACTTGACTTTAACTATACTATTATGGGTGGGCTGGTAACCGCATCATCCCAGTTCCCTGCTCCCAGATCGTTGCATGGAGAAGATAGTTCAGTCTCTTTTGTTCAACCTCCGAAGCTTGATGTCGGGGTTTGTTCCATGGCAGACGTTCGCCATTCGTTCTTGGTCAGAAACTCTACGACTCGCCCCTCGTCCAATTCGCTTGCTCAGCGCGACGGTCGCTTACCAAAAAAATCGGCGCTGCAGCTGGTGCCGGATGTGTGTGATGAATTTGTTCCTCTTTTGATTGTCATTTGTCTCGTGATAACGACGGGCTTTCGAGTCAGCCATTGCCTAATGGTAGTTATCTTTCTTTCCCAACGCCGGCCCGCAATAAGTGTTTGACCCCGGCCAAAAGATGCAAAACAACAAAACAAGATGACCGGTTAGACTTTGCTAGACTGTGCATCTTTTCGTATCCGCACTATGTGTCCAAACGCTCTTTCGCGCTGAGATTCCTGCCGAGTAAGGATGCAAGAAGATAAGAGAAAAATTAAGATGGTTACAAAAATTATAGTTTCCCTATTAGGCCTCTTTCCTCGTCGATCGCCGCCGCCACTCAGCTAATGATGACATCTTTTCCGGTAACCGAGTACTGCGTCTGGTAGAGACACCTTCCTTGCGGACAGTTGGCATGGAAGACCATCTGCCCTCCGCCAAGAACGCTCGTTGCGCCGCCTGGCGCAGTCAGATTGAAGTCGCCCGTCTTGAGAAGCATCCTCGACGCTCTCTGATACGGACCCTGGATGTCGCGGCTCGTGGCGTAGTTGACGTTGTAATTGTCCGAGTTGAAGCAGAAACTGCTGAAGAAGAGTATGTACAGCCCGTCTTCGGTGCGCACCAGGTCCGGCGCCTCCACCAACGGGCCGTCCGCTTTGGTCCTGTCCAACACCTGCACCGGGTCGCCGATCTTGCTGATTCCGTCGGCCTCGACCTCCTGCATCATGATCGGCGTCTCGACGAGCGGCTCCACGCCGTTGTTGCAGTCGCCTCCGTTGCCGGCGTTGTTACCGTCCACCTTGTACAGCACGTACCGCTTCTTGCTGGACTCGTCGTAAAAGCCGGCGGCGTCAATGGCGCCGCCCTGTTCGAACGGGCATGCAAAAGGCTCCTTGGTCGGCCGGTACGGCCCCGTGACACTCTCTGAGATGCCGGCGCCGATGCAATGCCTGCCGCCGCCATCAACCACTTCGCCCGAGTAGTACATGATGTAGGACCCGTTGTTCAGGCGTCTTACATCCGGAGCCCAGGTGTTCGTGTTGGTCGTCCAGCCACCATCCGGGAGAGGCTCAATGTCCAGCCACTCCCAGGAGCCTGAGATCTCAGCGGCCTTGGCGACTTGAATGTTCTTGCCATTGCCGCTCGTTGCGAAGGAGTACCACAGACCATCACCAGCTTGAACGAGCGCCGGGTCTGGAAAGTCGCGGTTGAGTCTTGGGTCGATGGTCTTACCCTCGTCTCTGCCGACAACGAAGAGGGGATCAACTGGTATGCTGAAGGCTGGCTGTAAGTTGGCCAGGCACACGATGACCGTAGCCAGCAGTGATGTTGAAAACATTCCGGTCCGGTCTGGGGGTATATGAGTATAAAACAGGAGATACAATTATGTGAGGTATCTCAAAGCAGATAGCATAAACAAATAAACAAAGGAATATGACAGGATCGCTGATCGATCCGAGCAAAACCGCAGTCTAAGAGACTCAGGCACCGCTGGCTGCTGATGATGATGATGTTCTGGAGGGGAGCAAGGTACGAGGATCTTTCAGTTCTCAAAGAATTGGACGGTCTAGGGTATTATCTCGTCGAACACCGAGTACACATTACTTCGTAGCAAGTGCTGCCGTCATGAATGTCATAGCGAACTTCTTCGAAAATTAGAACAAACCGGCATCGAGGTGCGTGCGAGCGAGGTCGCGAGCGAGGTCCTTCTTGTAGTCAGGAAATCGCCGAGACGAGAGCTGGTTGAGGAACACCCTTTTTTTCCCCGTAGGTCTTCCTCCTCTACACACCTAATATGACCTACTATACACTTCACCCGCATTCGCAGTGGTAATCTCGCATTTTGCATTGCACCAGTCGCTGAGCTGGCTCAGTGGGTTTGTTCCATTCACGTCAAAGCAGATGCTTGAAACAGGTGGGCCGGGGGTGGGTGAGAAAGGCGAGGTGTGCGGTGTAAGTGAGTGCGTGGCAGCGTCTTGCTCGACCGTATACCCGACGGGAAGAGAAGAAGCTACCTCAGAAGAGACAATAGGTGCCTTCGGGCCAAGGCAAGATTCGGCTTGCCTGACTTGCATTTGCCCAGGTCATGCTGTTTAATGTTCCTTTTCTCCTAGGGCTGGGCGCGCGTCAGACGTGTGGTCAGAGAGCGATTCTCATTTAGGCTTCAGCTCATAATAACCCATGTTGCAGCTAACTAGTAGCAGCGCACGCAGCACGCAGCAAGCAGACGAGAGAAAGGGAAAAAAGAGGGCCTCGGAAGGATTACATGCATCCGGAAGCCGGCTCCTGATTTGTGGGGTTTTGTTTGGAAGCATTGGCAGTGAGGGAGGGAAAAAAAAAAGTTCGACTCCTGTTCGTTGTCATGGAGGCTCACGAAGGTCTGGCCCAGGTTAGCAACTGTGGACCGGGGTATCGGGGGATCGTCGACTAGCGGTGTCGGCCCCGCTGATCGGGCATGCGCGACGAAGCAGGGCACGAGGGAATGAGGCGCGACCGACACTCCGTGATCCTGGAGAGGGGCTGTGAAGAGGCACACCTTGGCACCCAAAAAGGGCCATTAGGGAGCAGGAAAAGGCGGGGTGACGTGCTGCCATCTCAGGGGGCAGGAGGGCATTGAGGATCCGCTCCAACGCAATTATAACCCGGTTGCCGTGCTTCTTGGTTGCATTATCCCAATTCCATTAGGCATCAAGGAGGGCGGGTGGCAGTTGTCCTTGTTTCCATGGTTGGCCAGCGCATGTGGCCTTAGACATGCTGGGTGACAATGCTTCCCTGTCTTCTCAGGGAAAGCGTCTTCGGACGATGGACGGAACATGCATATTGTCGCTGTTTATGACTGAGATTCCAAACAGAAATCGTTCGGATGAGATCCACGCCCGGCTCGGACCCGACTGTGCTGCTGTCTGAAAACCCGCCGGGATACTGCCGGCACGACGCAAGTCGGTTTTCAAGGGTTTCCTTGTTTCCGTTTCGACTAGCTAAAACATCGCTTTGTGACAGTTCGTCTCTCAAGTGAGAAATCTCTCGAACGGTCTCGACTTTTGTTTTGAACTGATGTAGCACTGTAGTTGCCACTTTTCTTTTTCATATAGGACCTATCTACTCCTATCCAGCCAGTCCGTACTATGTTCAAACGGGGAAAAAGAGAACCAAACGCCACTTGCCAAAGCCATTTTTATGGTACAACAGCCAACCGCCGACTATTGTCAACAAACACTTGGTATCGAGCCAATCGAGGGAAGATGCAGCCCAACAGAGCCTACTCGCTGTCGTCATCATCGTCAGCTCCACCTGACTTGGCAGCCTTCTTTGCGGCCTTTGCTGTCTTCTTCTCGGCCTTTCTGCGCTTGCGCTCCGCACGCTCTTCGGGAGTTTCGCCCTCGTGCTTCTTGCGCTTCTTGTTGTCCTCCTCGTTGTTCGCAGGCGTCACGACGGTGCTGGTTGAGACAGTCTCGAGGATCTTCTGAGGAGTGGCTGGCGCAGCCGCCGCAGCCGCATCCGCAGCCACCTCGCCGGCAGGGGCGCCGAAGTCCTTGTACTCAGACTTCCACTTCGCGGGGGTGGCCTCGTTCGGGCGTCCGAACTTGTCGAGCTTGCCATCTGCCTTCAACTTCTTCTTCTCGGAAGCAAGAGGGCCAAGTCCCCATCTACGGGGGTACAAGTCACGCTCCATGATGCATCTCTTGACCTTGGCGACAACGCCGTGATCTACGACATGAGTTAGTGGTGGGTCTACATGTATGGTGACGAGGTACATACCGCAAGTCGACATCTCAACGGTGGACATCTGAGCAATACCAATGGCAATAGCCTCGCCCTTGGTGGTCATGAGAACAACCTCATCGTGAACCTCGATGGACTCCTCTGTGCAGGGTATCAGTATGCTAGTCAATCCCAGTGACATCGTCCAAGCTTAACTCACCGTATCGCAACAAACCGGGAAGCATAAGCTTAGCACCGTAGCATACAGCGTTCACCTAGCAGTACGTCAGTATCAGATGTAACGGTTATCGTGTGCCAATCGGTCTGAGACCCAGCCCACTGAGTCGCATCGGCCGATGAGGGGATGTTGGGTTGCAATGAGTGACTCACAGCGCTGTCCTTGACCACGACACGCTTGTAGCCAGTGAGAAGAGTCTCCAGAGGAGAGATGACCTTACGCAGGTAAGACTCATCCTTGGTGTTGTCCATGGTCCACTGAGCATCAAGCACGTCGTGCAGAGTGACCATTCCCTTGGACTCGTCCATGGCTCCACTGCGCACTCTGCGGAGCTCTTGCATGTGGCCACCAACACCCAACAAAAGTCCCTATTTCATGTAAGCAATCAGAACAAGGCTGATGGATCATCTCTTGATGTTACGTACTAGATGAACGCAGAGGGTACGAATGTAGGTACCGGCCTCGCAGGAAACCCAGAAGACACCGAGGTGACGATCCTTAAGTTGCGGTCAGCTTTGGTTTCAAGACAAGAGTAGATCGGCTCACATTGTCGAACTCGATGAGCTTGGTCTCGTAGATGGTACGGATACGCAGCTGACGCTTGACGGCAGAGATCAAAGGCGGGCGCTGGAAGAGGGCACCAGTCAAAGCTAGATGACGAGTCAGAATGATGTCGGCAGTTGCAATGAGGCTGAATCCAACTCACTCTCGAGAGCGCGGGCAAACTGAGCCTGACCGCCGGGCAGCTTGTCGTGTAGGCGAATGACGGCAACATACTCCTTACCAGCACCCTGCTGGGATTTGACGAGTCTGGTTGCACGGTCGACGCTACGCGAGAAATTTTCGTCAGTCGTTATCTCCCAAGGATATGTGCGGTTCGTCAGAACTGGAGGGTTGCTACGAACCAAACAATCAAACAACCTGAGAAAGTTAGCAAAACACGTTCGAGACGTCAAGGTGGGACGGGACGCTACTCACCAGTGACCTTGGGATCAAGGGTACCGCTGTGACCAGTTTTCTCAACACTACACAAAGATCAGTTAGCGAAAGCTTCATCCCAACCGCATGTTCAGCATAAAGCCAAGTATGAGGCTCCCTGAATCGTTCAATCGTGGTTCTCGTTGACAAGCTGACGGCAGTGGCAGCTCCCGCGATGCTTGGCACGGGCGTCCCAGGGCATTCCATGACCGTCGCATTTCAGCATAGCCTTCCGCGAGGAGTTCCCAAGCCGTTATGCAACTCGATGCTGGCCTTCTTTGCTTTCATAGCCTCGCGACAGGCGGTACGCCGTGGCAGACCCATCGTCACGCCCGGATTGTTCCCCCGTCATACGGTCATCCTTGTCCGTTTCGCAAAAAGTGGCCGGCCACGTATCTACCGCAATTGTGGTATCTGCCCTCATAGCCGCCGCTTGCCAACAGTAGAGACCAATGCCGTCGATATGGGTTCAATTTCGAGGAGCGTCGCCGAGATGCGAGTGTGTCAAGGAGGGGGACGGAATCTGCATACCGGAGAATACGCTTGACCCAAGCGACAACCTCGTGGGAGGAGGGCTGCGCACTAGTTAGTACACGACAACATCAGAAGCGATCATTTGCAAAAGCACGTACGTTAGATGGCTTGTCGAGGTTGATGACACCGGAGGAGATGTACGACTTGATGTCTCTCTTCAGAGGGCTGCATCCTGCCGGAATGGGGGTGAAGTGACCCGTCCGGACGAGAACTGCAGACCGGTCAGTCGCGCGTTCAATCTACACGAGCGCATGGATGCACTCTGTGTCTTGGAGGAGGATCACTTGCGCTTGTCGTAGTTCTTGAGCAACAGAGGCCAACTGCTAGTGTCCAGCTGGGGGACAGAAGCCTGAGGCTTGATGGAGAACTCCTCCTCCTCGGTGTGCTTGACAATTTCCATGGCCATTGTGCCGACTATATCCCGAAACGACAGTAGCGCGTTATGCTTGGGAGGAAGGTGTCGGTGTTCGTTGGGCGTTTGCGGCAGGTACTCGCGAACGTCCAAGAGGAAGGTCTCGTGGTGTTTAGGACTTGAAGCTTCTGAATCCAAATTTTTTTCTCTCTTCACTGTGGGGGGGAAGCTGCCAAAAAATCCATTGGCTCCACTATGTGGCGTTGCGGGAAGCCATTGAACGGACGTCATTGGCTGATCCACCACAGTTAGCCACAGGACCCAAGACGCGACTCGGTTTCGTTCCGCCTCAGGTACGTGGATTTCTTGTTCAGGAGAAAAACATCGTCATGCGGAACTATTAGTGGTCCCTTAGAGGTGAGACGTCAACAGTATGAGCAAGTCGTGAGCAATTGCATATGGCAATCTATCGCATTTGGATCGCACAGTGTTCTGATGTCTGCGCTGTTCTCAGTAGCACAAGACCAAATACTCAGACCGCAATCGGAGGGCGTTCATGAGATTCATTCGGTACCGTCAAAACTCCAAACTCCCGCTAACATCAATTTCCATCAAAGAGCGAAGGCTTTCCAAGCTACATTATATACAGGCCCACGCTGTCATTCGAAAGACATCTTCATATCATATGTACCCTCTCCTCAAATCATCCTCCGTCAGCCCATGGTACGCAGCCGGGTTGTGCTCCGCATACATCGGGTGTGCTGGGTGTTGCAGGATAGGTGGGCTGGGGTGCCGCTGTCGTGCGTCCCAGTGGCCTTCAACCTCCCTCAGCTCATACGACTCAGATCTACCCTTCCCTTTATTAGCATCATCCCAATCTTGCTGAGCCACGTCCCCGCCTAGCGCAACGCCGATTTCCTGCTGCTGACTCTGCTGCTGACTGTGATGGCTTGGCCTGTGGGTTGGCCACTGCATATTGGGCGCCTCCGTGCCACTGACCGGACTGTTGTACTGTGAAGAGTACGGCGAGAAATACCTCGGAAAGACCTTCTCCCCTTGTGGACTCAACGGAGACTCGTCCCAGCCTCGGGTCGGTCTGGAACTGTTTGGCGTGTCATCCCAGCTTCGCAGCGGTCGTTGGCTGAGAGGAGTGCCATTCAGCCCGGCGACGTTCAGCGGCGACGGCCAACCGGTGGCGGGGCCCTTTTGCTTCATCTCAAGCCTCTTTAGGAAAGCTCTCCTCCTTCTCTTGCCGTTCCAGACGATGCAGAAACCAGATACGCCGAGGATGAGAAGTACACCACCGATTGCAATCCCGACTTTACCCCCCAAAGAGATGGGACCGTTGTCGTAATTCGGAAGATACGTGTTCGTCGGGGTCGGATCAGTCACGTTGACACTGGTCTTGGAGAATGGCGAGCCTTCGACGGACACAGTCTGTCCGGGGTCGGGCTTTTGTTGGCAGCCGGCGTCCAAGATAGTTATGACTGGAAACTTGTCAGTTGAGGGATTGCTTATAAAGACCATGGAACGTACAATTGGTCATGTAATGATTGTTACCCGCGCGAAGACAGGCAGTGCAGCTGCCAACCATGTTGTGGACCCAGTCGGTGCAGTAGTCATACTCAGTGCCGTTAGAAGCTAAATCGCCATATCTGATAGCGTTCTGCAAAGGCTCGCAAGCGGTTCTGCCTTGAAGAGTTACTAGGTGGGACCAGCAACGCCATTGCACGCTGACATACCTCGTGAGACACGGGCTTGACCCGACGTTGGGGTTTTCTGGAAAGCCAAAGACGCAGTACGAAACCGCATAACGGAGGTTATCTAACCAGTATCAGTCTCGATCCTTTCTTGGATTGGCACACGACGTACAAAGGAGCCATTGGGTGTCTGTCTGTGTTGTGGTCGCGTAGTCGCTCGTCAACTCGCAGGAGATGCACTGCTGGAAGACGGAACCGGCAGCACTACCCGAGTAATCTTCTTCTTTACAGACGAGGTCGTTCTTGGTGGTCGAGTCGAGCACGTTACCGCAGAGTGTCTCGCAAGGTGAACCTTTGGCCACGTGGATAGCTGTCGCGCGGCCGATCCAGAGGCCGAGGGCCGATACAGCACCTGTCGCAAACCTCATCTCGGGAGGAATTCAGTTCTGGAATATTTGCAAAGTCTCAGGTAACTCTCCCAAGCACCAGAGACAAAGTTGTAGTCCCGGAGGAGTCGCGTTACGTATCGAATCCAGCGCACGATTTCCGGTTTGCAGTTAATTGCTGAGGGGCAAATCGCTAGTGTTACATGCCTGCTGGAGTAAGATGGTGAGTCCAGATCGTTGCGCAAGCTTATGTACAGCGGTATAAGGAAATGATGAATGGGAGAATTGACGCTGTCAGGAGGATATCACGATGTGATGACTTTCGCGATCGAAACCACGGTATGCGAAACGGCGCCTCATATGTGTTTCGGTGTTTGCGAGAGAGAAGATGGGCACATCTGTGATTGTGACGAGAGACGCACGCATCTGCATCTCCATCACCTCGTTGGTTCTCCGGAGCGTGTGATTGGGGTCCAGAAGAACTGGGGGTGGCACTGCGAACAGTGTGCAGATTTTCCTCATCCTCTCTTCATCCTGCGCATACCTAGGTAGTGTAGACGAAGAGCCTAGAGGAGGTCGGTCCGCAATCTCGGGCCGCACCAACAGACACGAGTGCCCTGGCACTCTTCCCTGAACTCATCGTATCTGCCTGCCAAGCTGACGAAATGGGCGAGCTGGACGGGCTTGGCTTGTGAGCGTGAGCATCTCGAAGACGAGATCTGCTCTCGTCGCTGGCACTATTAGCGCCGAGGTGGACGGTGGCGTGCAGTGAGGTTGCCAGCCCCCAGCCACTGAGCATGCAACGACCCCGGGAGGCAAGGAAGCTAAGCTGCAAGAATCCCTGTTCGAGTTCACACATCAGCAACCTTTTTGGGGGCGGTCACCCATCTCTGTCTGTTGATTGGACATCAATGAGCTTATATTCTGTCCGGTGAGGCCCGTTGGACGGCCTAGCGCCCTGAAAGGAGGAGAAGGCATGGCGTTCCTGGTTTCCCGCACTCGTCAGATTGCCGTCCGAATTCAATAGCACACCCACCTTTATCTTGGCACATGGCTCCCTGTTCAACCACACAAGAGCAAGAGAATGATCGTGACCAACGCCAGTTGGAGGATTAAGCAGCAAACAACATGCCCCATTGATCGCTTCGAGGCAGTTTGGCCTGATCATCGTCTCATCAACGTAACGAACCGCGGAACTTATCGGCCCCTATCGCATTCACGCGCCAACCGACGTAATCGATCTCTCATATAGCATCTTGCCGCGGCGCAAAGTATGCTGATTGAGCGTCTATTCGGCTACGGCGGATAGCTCCAGTTTGACTACATTCCAGCTGCGATGTACTTTCTCATTCACTCAACTAGGTAGGCTTTATTCGTGGCATTGCGCAAACATCTCTTCTATATCAAGTCAATTGGCCGTGACGCCGCATAGCAACGTCGGTGTAGGTACAGGTAAAGAAATGCAACATCAGACAAAGCCCTCATAGAATTTATCCGATACTCGCATTCTCTCTCCATGAACTCCAACTACTGAACTCCGACAAACTGATCCTGTTGTTTCTTGGTTTCCACTCCGTCCATTCATTAGCCGTGATTTTCATTTCCCACTAAATGCATTTCGTCAACCGGGGGCCCGACTCCTTGCTTAACTGAAAAATCGAAAACGTAAAAAACATAACATAGCAGAAAACCCCACAGAATCCAATCCACTTATGCCGCAATAGCCTCTGTCCCATCTCCGAGAAGATCTGTCTTTCTTTTGACGTAGGTAATATCGGTGTGATTGTCCTCCAAGTCCAGCAAGGGCGGCACTCCGGTTCAAGCGTCTTCGACGTCACGCGCGAGGACCATTGCCTTTGGGGTTCTAGGCTCGAAAATTGGGGTTGAAGGAGAGCGGCTCGCAGACGAGCTCGTCTTGATAATTTCTGCAAGCGAGCTCACATCGATAGGCTTCCTAGATTCCCTGGCTGAGGAAGGCGGGCTGCTTCCCACGGCGCCATTCGCATCGACTATTGTGTCGGCAGCAGATTTTGATTTGGATCTCATTGAATCTATGTTCGACGAGGTCCCATGACCAGGAGGAGCAGATCCAGTAAAGTTCCGTCCATGAAGCGGACAACTAATATTGAGAACAGCTTCGACCCTTTCAAATGTAGGCTCCGACTGAGGAGAGGTGAGCGGCTCCTTCGAAATCGAAGATCTACTTCTCTGCTTCTTTGAAGGCAGCAAGTTCTCTTGAAGCAGAAATGTTTCAACCGGTTGAGAAGGGTCATGTGGGACCATCTTAGGAGGTGAAAAGAGTGGTCCAGGTTGACGGCCACGACTGGCAGCACGAGATCCTGGGCGAGGCAGGGATTTCTCTCCCGTCAAAAATGTGCTGGACTTTGAACGAGTATGCCTGTCAGTGCTGCTGGCTGATCCAGCCCGTGTGCGGTAACTCATGCGAGACGCAGACATGGATCGGTCAGGGGTACTCTCGCGCCTATCTTGCATGCTCCGAGTCTCGGAAGGCTGGCGTTGTTCGTTTTTGCCGGCGAGGATGCTCGGGCTGGCAGCGATGAGAATGGAGGACAGGTGCTCACTGGGTCGACCACGGCTGCAGTTGCGGGACTTAGGTGACGAGGGTCTATCGGGCTGCTTCGAGTCGATATCCTCAGGATGATTCTGATTACGACTGAGCGACTCTGCCCTTCTCGAGATGGTCTCCAGCCGTTGCGTGATAATTTCTCCGTGATCATGAAGCGACAAAGAGTTCGACCTCTCATGTGTCCTCGATCTGCTGGCGTTCCGTGATTTTGGCGACGAGGGACGACCGGGAAAGGCATCCTCAGATCGCTTGTCAATCGAGGTCTCCCTTCTTCCCTTGGTAGACTCCGAATCATTTGACCGAGTCTTGCTGCAACTTCGAGGTTTCTTACTTTGCGCAGACGAAGGCCTCCGAGCCTTAGCTGCTCGCTCGCTAAGTTTTCTCGCAGTTACGGCAGTCCTGGCAGAATTGGAGCTCTGAGTCCGGGATGGTGGCTGTGTTTGTTCCAACAGTAAGAAGTTTGGGAAAGTCTGAGTTCTGCTCTCATCTGGCTCTGCAACTGCAGTTAAGACATCTGGTAACATCGGGGTTTTCAGGATGCTGCCCGAAGGCCGCCAGAAATATCGCGGTTCTGATGGTGACGCTTCCTCAAATGGCGTGATCGGTGTGACAGGCGCCTGACTGATGGAAACGTGTCCGTCTGAAATCCTTCTTTCCGCGTATCTCGTAGGATACCCGCTCAACGGAAGGCCGCTATGAGGGTACGGCGTGCTATCTTCGGGTGGTCGCGGGTTTGAAGTGATGGTGCTGTTGGACCGTCCAGACTGGAAGGACTCAACTGAGCGAATTGAGTGGCAAGACTGAATAGACTGAACTGATCGAACAGACTGGCTCGAAAGCGGCAGAGGACTTGCACCCTGCCATGGTGCAAGAGGAGGTGATTGCGGAATAACCAATTTCGGTCGTGGCTCCTTATACGATTTATTGGAGCGTGCGGAATCACAGGTTTGGACGGACTGCACCGAGAGGTTGGATCGGGCGCTCTGCGGTACTGGACTATCTGACCACAAGTCCAAAGGAGGTGTTGGCGGGATGTTTAACCTCGGTCGATCTGTTTGAGGTGTTGGACTCGGAGCAGTGGGCGTCGGAAGATTGGCACCGTCAGAACCAGCTAACTCCAGGTTGGTAGGTCCTTCTTCAGACAAGAAGCCAGCTGCAGCATATGGAAAGGGGATCTGGATTCTTGGTGGTATATTGGCCTTTCTGGAAGTTGCATGCTTTCCAGGTTTCCAGGTTGACGAGGAAGACATGGATGACACAGAAGCTGCTGATGATTTTCCAGGGGGCGATGTCGGTTGCGTCGTAGTGTGGGACGAGAAACCACGTTTGGACGAGCTTCCCCTTCGGGAGGATGGGCCCGATGTGGGCGAGTTACCGGATGGCGAGGAACTAGTGTGCTGCAGTTCGGAGTGGACGATCGATGGTCTGTCGGCCTCTGGGCGGTAAACCAACTTGGCGTAAGGAGGGTTGCTGGTATCAACAACAAGAAGCTCCTTTTCACCGCGACCAAGAAGACCATAGATGCTGACTTCGCCATCCTGAACTCCTACAACGGCACTCGTACCGGCGTAAACTGCCTCGTTTTCGTTTCCAGTGCGATTGCAGAAGACAACAATGATCTCCTCTTCGTTCTCAGCCCGAATGAGGGGTTCCAGACGGGTGACCCAATAGGTCAAAGTGTCCATGTCAGGTTCATTTGGCATGCGACTGAACATGCGACCGTCCTCGCGGGTCATCCATGCCATTGATACAATGACGATATTGGATTCATGTTCAAGGATGTGGTGTGCGAACTCGAAATCTTGCCAAGGCGCCTGGAACTTATAAGGACTAGCAAGGGTCAGTCGGGTTACCTGTTGAAGCTGTGCAGGGTAACTTACTTCAAATCCATACCTACGTAGGCCCGTGTCAGTAAGTCGAGGGTTTTGATTTCTTAATAGTGACTTACAAATTCCGATGGAGGTATGTCCAAGTCCGGGAATGAATCCGTCATAGAATCCGCCGTCTCCTTCCAGCGCCCAAGTTTCATCAGTGTAATAGAGAAAGGTTTTCCTGTAGTTGGCGATTGTCTCTCCGTCTTTGTTAACAACGATAGCCGAGTTGTAGTACTCAGGCCCGGTAGGCCAGCTGCCGGAAACATCCACTTTCTCAGGGTAGCCGACGACCACATTGCAGTTATACTTCAGCGCAGTCGTTCGAGCCCAGAGGGAAGTGATACCCGAACCCGAAGGTTCGAGAAAGGGAGATATTTGTTGCAAAGACTCGAAGTTGTAGCCTGAGGTGGTTTCGTTAGTCTCAAGACCGTGTCATACTGAACGACAGGCTCAAATATCGAGAATGTCAATCTCATGGCGAGTAGGAAGCTGTCGACAGCAAACGTCTGCGATAGCCGGTATTCAATGACTGGATATGACATACCGGAGAAAGCCAATTCCGGGAGAACGAGGAGATCAAGATCCTCAGGGTTAGCTTTGCTTAGCACTGAATCGGCTCGATTGAGGTTATTGTCGGTGTCGCCCACCTGAGGGGCGAACTGAAGACAACCTATCCTCATTGTCGCTCAGAGCTGCATGCGACTGCGACGAACCCGCGAAATGGGTCGAACCTCCCGACTTCAAATTCCTTCGACCGATCGGACGTTTCGCCGCAAGTGTTGGGATGGAGAAAAGTGACGCTGACGAAGACATTCAAGAAAAAAATAGTATTTGACAAGACAAGGACAATAGAGGATGAAAGACTAAGGAACTCGATGTCGAAGGGGCTACCAATCAGTGGGGGAGAGTTGTAGGTAACACTTGGATATTTGGGCAACGGGCGGCCCGCAAGGGATGTCTTGCGAACGTGTGGGTAAATCAGCACTTACCTTACCTCATGCACGGACACGGAGGAAGACTCAGAGACCAGGGTCAGTCAAGTGTCCGTCGGATGGGATACCTGCCAGCCTATGGGTGCAAGTTTGTTCGTGGTTGTGAGCAGCCAACAGGAAGTCGACGTTTGCCGCTTTCCCCGGACGAGAATGCTGTTAGTGCCTCTGCAGCCATTCGTCACTTTTCCGACGTTGCGAAGCTCGAGCCACTACCTAAGCCTTCTTAGGCGCTAGCTGGAATTGACGCCGGATGGCGCCCGCGTGAGCGCTACAGCGCTAAGGTAAGGTATCCTTCGGTGTTCACTGGAAAGGGCACGGGCTTGCTACGGTTTCCGATATCGCGGGATTGGTAACATCGTGCCTGTGTTCCGAACAGTATTCCCCACCTTGGCCGGCGTCCAACCTGAGACATTTCAACCATCCAACCAACTGTGGTCGTAGGGTATGGCTCCACCGGTTTACACCTCAACTTACCCCTCCGCAAAACCTCATCTTACCCCTCCCCACCGCACTATACCGCCTTCAGCAAGCGCGCCGCAACGCTAGGCCTACTTAAGGGGGGTAAGCCGACCTTTTGTAAAAAATACGCATAATACCTAGAAGTACCTTCTAATAGCCTTCTAAATATTCCTAAGTTATATTCTAAATATGCTTTAAATATGCTTTAAATATACTTAATAGATATATGTAAAATAAACCCTTATATAACCCTAACTAACCCTACTAACCCTAACTAACCCTAACCTATATATTTATATATATTTACTATTATTATATAAATATGTTCTAAGCATGTCTTATATTATAAGGAACTATAGCGGGTGCAGGATGCAGAGCCACGCTATTAACAAACGTCAGCAAGTTAGGAGTAGATAAATATACCTTAAAGAAAACTCTATAAGCTATAGACTTAGAAGGTTAAGTAATAGTTTAATATAATAATAGATACTTATATTTTAATATTCTAGCTTTTCCTAATTTAGGCCTTTAGCTATACTCTTATAATTCTATTACTTCTACCTTAATTTAAGAAACTAGCACTAGTTAAAATATCTAAAGCAAACTAGTAATAATATATTAATAATTTAGTAATAGAGTTTAACTATAATAAACTCTAGGCTAGGTATATAAAATATAACTAATAGGGTCTTAGCTAATAAAATACTAATTATTTACTAAGCCCTAAGATATAGGGAATATAGCATAGATATTATACTAAGGGAATAGATAACCCTAGTAATAATATAATAAGAGGAATAACCCCGAGGGGTTTGGCTAGGTCCTAGGTAGCACTAAGCTAAGCAGACTACCCCTTAAGGGGCGAATAGATAGCGAGTAATAACTAATAGTGCACCCCGCCTAGGATACCCTAAGAAGCTAGTATCTCTAGTATCCTTACCTAGGCTATAGGGTTACTATAGAAATAATAGGAGAGCCTTATAGAGTAGATATATCTATAATAGTAATAGTATAAGGAATAAACTGCTACCCTATTATAAGAACTTGCTAATTACTTAGTAATAAGATATTTATAGAGAGAATAAAAAAAGCCCCCTATATATAACTACTATACTATAACTAAGGACTTTACTATAAACTAGGTTAGTAACTAGATCTAAGTAATTAAAGATAGAAACTAATTATATACTAGTAATATATTAGAGTAATAGGTCTAATAGGTGCTTATAAAGATAAGCTTATCCCTATAGACCTAGCAATAATACTATAAGGCTAGGCTAGAAGGAGACCTAATATAGGCTAACTTTATAGTATTTACTTACTAATAGTATAATAACCCTAAGCTTTAAGAGCAAAGATATTATAAGAAGCTAGATATAATAAGGTAGAAGGAGATATAGTTACTAATATAGTTCTTTATTAAATAGTTAGTAATATATTAGGACTTAGGTATAGTTAGTATAGAAGATAGTAAGGCTAAGGCTTATATATTATACTTCTAGTTAGCCCTATTCCTATATAGGGAACTTAAATATTAGAAAGTTAAGATATAGAGGCTAAGAGATATAGCTATAGAAGCTAAATACTTATAGGAGATATATTACTAATAGGGTAGCAAACCTCTGCGAAGTAAAAGTAAGAAATAGTATATAGGGGAAGAGCATAACCTAAGGGGGCCCCTAGTAATAAGGTTAGGTTAAAAGGCAGGCTAGCAGGGTTCTAGCTAGAAGATAACATAGGGTTTATAGAGCTTAATACCTTATTGATAGGTTAGTAGTGCAATATAGGGATCTAATTAAAACGGGTTTATATCTAACCCTAATATATAACTTATAATATCTAATTATATAATATGCTTTAGCTATAAGTAAAAGGGGTATAAGAAGGTAAACTACCTGGATAAACGCGCGAGATAAAGTATAAATAAAATGCTAATAGGATACTAAATACTTATTAAGAGTATAAGGGTTAATATAATCTAATCTATAAGAATTAAGGAACTTAACTTATTAGAAAATAAGTAAGCTAGGGGATTATATTAGTAACCCCTGCGCTTAAACTAGACCTAGATACTCTCTCTAAGGGAGCTATTATAAAGGGATAGGCGATTATTCTCTAGAATATTGCTAAATAAGAAGTAGTAATAGATATAGATTCCTATTCCTAGGTTCATATTATTAGTAATTAACTAGCTAAGTCCTTGTAACTATAACCTATAGTAGCTATTACCCCTATATTAGAAGGGTTTAATAGGTTATCTATAAAGGGCTAGAATATATACTAGTTAATATTTTTCCTCTTTAACTTAGGAGGAGAAGCGAGGAAGATATAGCAACTCTTTACTAAAACCCCCTAACCTAAAGGAGCAGGAGACTATAAAGAGTATGGCTAAAGGCCTAAACCAGGAAAGGCTAGAATATTGAAACGTAGGTATCCGTTATTGTATTAGAACTATTACTTAACCTTCTAAGTTTTTCGCTTATAGAGTTTTTCTCTAAGGTATATTTATTCGCCCCTAACTTGCTAACGTTTTGCTAATAGCGTAGCTCTATATCCTGCACCTGCTATTATTCCTTATAATTACCCCCCCTTCTAAAGCCTTAGTCCCTAAGGCGTACTAGTAGGGTAATATAGCTCTATATTACTAACTATAAGGCAATAGTTTAGCGCCTTTATTATATTATTTGCTATCGCTCCTTCCTACGCTAGATTTGGGCTGCTATAGCGAATAACATATTTTATTTTCTAGCGGTTTTTATGTTTTTAGATTTTAAGTATCGCTATTATTTTTTAATTAGTTACTAATAATTATATAACTATTTAGCGGTATATAGCTAGTAATTATTTAGCTTTATTACCTAGCAATACTAATTATAAAAGGGCGTCTATTTTTCGAGGTTTCTAACCTAGCTAGATTTTTCTCCCTTTAGTATCTCTTTTTTAACTCGATAGCCTTTATTATTTTTCTCTTTATTATCTATTTTATAAGCTTTTGCTGCGATTATTAATTTTCCCTATTCTTCCTTTTCTAGTTTATCTCTTTTACTATCGTTTCGCTAATCGTTCTCTACTATATCTTATATTATATATATAGGCGTAGTTCTCGCTAAATACCTATATAATCCTGAAATCCTCTCTAGTAACCTTACTAGTAATACTAATAGTAGCTATCCCTATCTTAGCTATCTCTATAGGATATATTAAGACGTCGTTAACCTTCGCTATATATATAGCGAATATATATAGAAGTATATCTATTATAACTTCAATAAGAAGAAATATGCTACTATAAGTCTCTACTAGTTCGCTACTAGGTCGCTATATACTAACGCCTAGTAGGTTCCTCAGGAGCTTTAGAGCATAGCTTAGATAACTTAGAATATATTCTACTAGATCTAAATTTAGGAATAGGAGGGTATCTTAACCCCTCTTTATTATTACTATATTCTCACTTCTTTTATTAACTATTTAGTAGTATAGAAATATATTACTAAGCTTATCTATAATCCTACTACTAGTAGTAGTAGCTATAATATAGAGTAGCTCTAACTCCAGGAGCTCGCTTCTATCTATAAGCACCTCGCCCTCAACGTCTTAGTTCGCATATGCTATTACTCGCTACTCCCTCGCTAATTATATCCTACTAATAACTAGTTCTAGATTAGTACCTTTTATAATAGTATTAATATCCTTTAGCATCTAAACGCCGCCTAGCTGCTATATATTTATAGTAATAATCCCGCTATATACTTCTATAATAAAATCGATTATCTAGTTAATAACCTTTTGATAAAGCTAGTCCCTAAGCGCCCTTATAAGTATAATATTAACTCCTTTCCCGAGTTTAGTAAGTCGCTTTAAGACGACCTCCTTAAGTATACCTCTAATAATATTCCTTCTTACTTTATTACTATTACTAGGACTCGCCTTATCTCTTATACCTTATATCTCTATATTCCTACTAAATATAGCTAAGAGGATAGCAACGATTTAGCGAAAAAGGCTAGAAAGGCTAAGAAGACTAAGGTTATTATTACTATCTCTAATAATAGCTCTAGTAATAAGTTAGATAGCGAGGCGGGTAGTAGCTCTAGTAGGGAGTTAGGTAGTAACCCGGGTAGTAAGTCTAGTAGTAAGTAGGTAGGTAGTCGGTCTATAAATAATAATAATAGGGATGCTAGTAATATTAATAACACTAGTTTAGCAATTAGTCGCTATAGTGCTATTCGTAGTCGTAGTAGTCGGGGTGCTCGCACCTATAGCTATAGTTAGAAATAAATAACTATTTAGATAGTTAGCTCCCTCCTTTTTCTTATAGGATAATACCCTTCCTTTGCTATAATATTAGTAATAATTCGCTACTTAATACGATTCACATTCTACTTCTTAATTTAGCTTCTATTCTTATAGTCTTATAATTTATAATTAGCAACTCGTTGCTATAACCTTGCAACTAGTTATCCTACTTCTTATAAGACCTCTTATGCTATCTATTAAACTTATAAATAGCCTCTTATATATTCGCTAAGTTCTCTATGGGCTCTTATGTATTATATTCTATAGGCTATCCTACTTATTTTACTAGATATTATATATTATTGCTAATATCTTATTATATAATAATCTCTTCTACCTCTTATTCTTCTAGCTTATCCTTAAGCTCTAGGTATATAGGCGAACCTTTGCTACCTTCTTAGTAGTTATCCTATAGTTCTAATAAGGTAATAGAGAATACGTTATGCATCTATTAGTACTATAGTAGCAGATAGACCTTATACGCTTATATACTAACTAGTTTTATAATAGCTACTTATATAAACCTAGGTACTAGTTTCTTATTCTTAAACCGGAAGTTCTTTATTAATAGCCTGACGACCTATCCCTGATAGTAGGTCTAGTCCTTATACCTTGCGTTATAGTGCTTAGCTTATGCCTCGGTAGCTTTTTGCTACTATTCCTAGGCCCTCTCGCAGAGCCTCGAAATATATTTAATTCGCTCCCTTACGCCCTATACTATAACCCTATTCGCAGGAGCCACATATTCCACGTAACGCAGGTAGTACCTATATAGGGCCTCTATTAGTAAGTAGCTAGTAGTATTATAGTAATTATTATTATATGCGAACTCCGCTTCAGGCAGCTAGACTACCTATTCTTATAGCGAGTTACTAGTATATACTTATAGATACTTTTCTAATATCTAGTATATCCTTTCTAACTACCTATTAGTTTAGGGATAGTATATAGTAGAGAAGCAGCGCTTAATAGCCCTCTCTCTCGTAAACTCTTCCTAAAATTAGCTAGTTAGGAGCTTATCTTAGTTGCTAATAATACCCTCTAGAGTGCTAAAATAGCATTTAACCTATTTATAGATAATCCGCGCTAACTTAGCAGCTATTAGCTACTTTATTATCGGGATAAATATAGTAAACTTAGTTATTTAGCATATAATAATAAGAACTATATCGCATTCTCCGCCTGCATACCGAGAGCTCGCTAGCAATCTAGTAATAAAATCCATACCTATTTCCTAGAACGGGTATATAGGTAAGGGTAGTAGTTATAATCTCCTATAAGGCTTATGCCTCGGAACGCGGTTCCCCTAGTATATATAGCACCTTATAATATAATTATATATATCTATAGCTAAGTTTAGCTAATAGAAGTTCCTTGAGATTAACTCAATAGTCTTATTTACCCCTATATAACCCGCCCTGTAGTTATTATAGTATTAGCAAAGGATCTCTAGCCTTAGAGACCCTTCCTAGGGTATCTCTAGCTATCCCTTATAGAATAGGGTTCCCTAGCTATTAATTATATAGCCTTTATAATTACTAGCTAGTCTGCATACCCTCTCTAATTATATCTAGTAGTATAAGTTATTAGCCTACAGTCTATAGATAAGATTCTCTATTACTTCGGAGAGTTACTAACTATCTGCTATTTCGCCCGTTATAAGCTCCCTTATAACCTAGCGTAGGATATATTGCTATGCTATAGTAACCCTAGCTCTAAATAAGTCCTCTTAGTTAATAACCTCTCGCTAAGCGTTCTCTATATTACCCCTTGCTCTTTAGCATTAGGTTATTATAGCTACTATAGTTATAGTAATATTAGCATGCTATAGAGCGCAATACTAACTAGAGACCGAGGCATCTCTGCCCCCGGAGCTATCTATCTAGAAGGGGTACCTCATACTAGCCCTTATAGTATTAATAAATACTTTTAAGGTCTCTATACTACCTTATAGTATAGTAATACTTATCCAAAGGTCTGCTAGTAGTTTGCTAATAAGCCCTAGCTTCTTCGCTAGGGTTAGGAGTATATTATTATACTTCACCTCCCCCTCTATATAGTCTAGCCTCCTGGATAGACTATCTGCTAGGTTTATAACCCCCGACCTATGCTCTAGGTTGAAGTTAAATACTAAGAGTTTATATACCTATCTAGTAAGCCTTCCCCAAAGGTCCTGCGTAAGCGCGCTAATAACTCCCTTTAGTACCTAGTAATCTATTAGGACTATAAACTTCTTCGATATACCCTAAAAGTAATAAGCCTAATAGTTTAAACTCTTAACTATAGCGAGAAGTTCTTATTAGCTTGCTCCCTAATACTATTCTATATTGCTAAGCTTCTATAAGTAGTAGGCGACTAGTTACTATTAACTATTAATATATTATAATAGGATACTAGATATAGCCTTCATAGAAGCATCTATCTTAACCCTTATCTCGCAGGTTAGGTCCTAGTATTAGAGAATAGTTACTAAGCAGAAGGCTACTTAAAGCTGCTCGAAGGCTTATTAAACCTCTTCTAGCTAGTGAAACTCGCCTCCTTTCTTACTATTCTCGCTATCCTTTAATAGGGATATTATTAGGGCTATAATACCTAAATATCCCGTAATAAACTTATAATAGAAGTTATAGAATCTAAGGAAGACCTAGATATCTTAGTATATCTTTAGCAGCTTCTATTTAGTAATAGCTTAGATACGAGTTTAATCTATTAATATACCCTCGGGTATAATAATATATCCTAGGAACTCTACCTGCTATTAATAAAACCTATACTTACTAAGCTTAGTATAGAGCTCCTACTAGCAAAGCCTATAGAGCACTTAGAGAAGGTCCTTTATATGCTGCTCTCTTATCTCTAAGTAGATTATAATATTATTTATATATAAGTAATATAATAAGTATCTAGTAGCTTAGCAAGCGCTTAGTAAATATACGCTTAGAATATAGCTAGGGCGTTTATAAGTCTAAATAGCATAATAGTATATTTAAAGTGCTTATAATATATACTAAACGCTATTTTCTAGCGATCCTCTAGCTTAATATAAATATAGTAGTATATATCTTAAATATCGATTTTTGAGATCTATTTCGCTCCCCGAAGCCTATCTAATAGTTTGCTAATAAGAGGGAGTAGATATCGGTTTTTTATTATTACCTTATTTAAGCCTCGATAATCTATATAAAAGCGTAGGGACCTATCTTTCTTAGGTATAAAAAGGATAGGGGTGCCTGCCTCGCTAGTTAAGGGTTAGATCTGCCCTATCGCTTAGTTATTAGTAATATATTAGCAAAGTTCTTCTAACTAATGCTCGTTTAATAAGTAGATAGGCTTATATAGGGGTTTCTTTCCTTCGATCAAATCGATAGTATATTCTATACCCTCTAGAACCGGGTATTGCTTTACTAACTATTCGTTAAATATTACTTATTCACTAGATAGTTCTAGTAGTAACTCTATATTGCCCTCTAGGGTATCTTCTTCTTCTAGAGCCCCTATTAGCAGCTTATAAGGAGTAATATTCCCTGATATATATATAATATAAGCCTTTGTAAGAGTATGGCTAAAGGCCTAAACCAGGAAAGGCTAGAATATTGAAACGTAGATATCCGTTGTTATATTAGACTATTGCTTAACCTTCTAAGTTTTTCGCTTGCAGAGTTTTCTCCAAGGTATCTTTATTCGCCCCTAACTCGCTGACGTTTTGCTAATAGCATAGCTCTATATCCTATACCTGCTATTATTCCTTATAATTATCCCCCCTTCTAAAGCCTTAGTCCCCAAGGCGCACTAATAGGGTTATATAGCTCTGCGTTGCTAACTATAGGGCGATAGTTTAGCGCTTTTATTATATTATTTGCTATCGCTCCTTCCTGCGCCGGATTTAGGCTGCTATAGTGAATAATATATATTATTTTCTAGCGGTTTTTATATTTTTGAATTTTAAGTATTACTATTATTTTTTAATTAGTTGCTAATAGTTATGCGACCGTTTAGTAGTATATAGCTAGTAATTATTTAGCCTTATTGCTTAGTAATACTAATTATAAAAGGGCGTCTACTTCTCGAGGTCTCTAACCTAGCTGGATTTTTCCCCCTTTAGTATCTCTTTTTTAACTTAATAGCCTTTATTATTTTTCTTTTTATTATCTATTCTATAAGCCTTTGCTATAATTATTAATTTTCCTGCTCTCCCTTTTCTAGTTTATTTCTTTTATTATTATCTTGCTAACCGTTCTCTATTATATCTTATATCGCGCGTATAGGTGTAATTCTCGCTAAATACCTATATAATCCCGAAATCCTCTCTAGTAACCTTACTAGTAATTCTAATAGTAGCTATCCCTATCTCAGCTATCTCTATAAGATATATTAAGATATTATTAACCTTCGCTATATATATAGCGAGTATATGCAGAAGTATATCTATTGCGACTTCGATAAGAAGAAATATGCTACTATAAGTCTCCGCTTATTTACTACTAGGTTGCTATATACTAACGCCTAGTAGGTTCCCTAGGAGCTTTAGGGTATAGCCTAGACTACTTAGAATATATTCTACTAGATCTAAATTTGGGAATAGGAGGGTATCTTAACCCCTCTTTATTATTATTGCATTCTCGCTTCCCTTGCTAACTATTTAGTAGCATAGAAACGTATTACTAAGCTAATCCGCGATCCTACTACTAATAGCAATAGCTATAATATAGACTAGCTCCAACTCCAGGAGCTCGCTTCTATTCGTGAGCACCTCGCCCTCGACGTCTTGGTTTGCATAGGCTATTGCTCGCTGCTCCCTCGCTGATTATATCCTGCTCTGCAATAAGATCGATCGTCTAGTCGACGACCCTTCAACGAAACCAGTCCCTAAGCACCCTCGTAAGTATAACGTTAACTCCTTTCCCGAGTTCAGCAAGTCGCTTCAGGACGACCTCCTCAAATATGCCTCTAACGACGTTCCCTCCTGCTTTATTGCTATTACTAGTACTCACCCCGTCTCTTGCGCCTCATACCTCTATACTCCTACTAAGCATAGCTAAGAAGATAGTAACGATTTAGCAAAAAAGGCTAGAAAAGCTAAGAAGACTAAGGCTATTATTACTATCTCTAACAATAGCTCTAGTAACGAGTCGGGTGATAAGGTAGGTAGTAGCCCTAGTAGGGAGTCGGGTAGTGAGTCTAGTAGTAAGTTAGCGGGTAATCAGTCTGCGGGTAATAATAATAGGGATGCTAGTGAAATTAGTAATACTAGCTCGGCGATTAGTTGCTATAGTGCTGCTCGTGGTTATAGTAGTCGGGGTGCTCATACCCGTAGCTATAGTTAGAAGTAAATAACTATTTAGATAGTTAGCTCCCTCCTTTTTCTTATAGGATAATACCCCTCTTTCGCTATAATTTCAGCAATAATTCGCTACTTAATATAATTAATATTCTACTTCTCAATTTAGCTTCTATTCTATAGTCTCGTGATTTATAATTAGCAACTTATTGCTATAACCTTATAACTAGTTATCCTACTTCTTATAAGACCTCCTATACTATCTATTAAACTTATGAATAGCCTCTTGTGCGTTCGCTAAGTTCTCTATAGGTTCCTATATATTATATTCTATAGGCTATCCTACCTATTTAACTAGATATTATATATTATTACTAATACCTTGCTATATAATAATCTCTTCTACCTCCTATTCCTCTAGCTTATCCTCAAGCTCTAGGTATATAGGCGAACCTTTGCTACCTTCTTAATAGTTATCCTATAGTTCTAATAAGGTAATAGAGAATATATTATATATCCGTTAGTATTATAATAGCAGATAGACCCTATATGCTTACGTGCTAACTAGTTCTATAATAGCTACCTATATAAACCTAGGTACTAATTTTTTATTCTTAAATCGGAAGTTCTTTATTAATAGCCTGACGACCTATCCCTAATAGTAGGTCTAGTCCTTATGCTTTATATTATAGTACTTAGCTTACGCCTTAGTAGCCTTCTGCTACTATTCCTAGGCCTTCTCGCAGAGTCTCGAGATATATTCGATTCGCTCCCTTACGCCCTGTACTATAACCCTATTCGCAGGGGCTACGTATTCTACGCAACGCGGGTAGTAACTATATAGGGCCTCTATTAGCAAGTAGCTAGTAGTACTATAGTAACTATTATTATATGCGAACTCCGCCTCGGGCAGCTAGACCGCTTATTCTTATAGCGAGTCGCTAGTATATACTCGCAGGTACTTTTCTAACGTCTAGTGCATCCTTTCTAACTACTTATCAGTCTAGGGATAGTATATAGTAGAGAGGCGGTGCTTAATAGCCCTCTCTCTCGTAAACTCTTCCTAAAATTAGCTAGTTAGGAGCTTATCTTAGTTGCTAATAATACCCTCTGGGGTGCTAAAACGGCACTCAACCCGTTCGTAGATAATCCGTGCTAATTTAGTAGCTATTAGCCGCTTCGTTATTAGGATAAATATAGCGAACTTAGTTATTCGGCATATAATAATAAGAACTATGTTATATTCTCCGCCCGCGTGCTGAAAGCTCGCTAGCAATCTAGTGATAAAGTCTATACTTATTTCCTAGAATGGGTATATAGGTAAGGGTAGTAGTTATAATTTCCTATAAGGCTTATACCTCGGAACGCGGTTCCCCTGGTATATATAGCACCTAGTAATATAATTATATATATCTATAGCTAAGTTTAGCTAATAGAAGTTCCTCGAGATTAGCTCAGTAGTCTTATTCACCCCTATATGCCCCGCCCTGCGGTTATTATAGTATTAGCAAAGGATCTCTAGCCTTAGAGACCCTTCTTATAGTATCTCTAGCTATCCCTTATAGAATAGGGTTCCCTAGCTATTGATCGTATAGCCCCTATAATTACTAGCCGGTCCGCGCGCCCTCTCTAATTATATCTAGTAGTATAAGTCGTTAGCCTATAGTCTGCGGATAAGGTTTTCTATTGCTTTAGAGGATTGCTAACTATCTGCTATTTCGCTTATTATAAGCTCCCTTATAACCTAACATAGGATATACTATTATGCTATAGTAACCCTAGCTCTAAACGAGTCCTCTTAGTTAATAACCTCTCGCTAAGCGTTCTCTATATTACCCCTTGCTCTTTAGCATTAGGTTATTATAGCTGCTATAGTTATAGTAATATTAGCGCGCTATAGAGCGCAATACTAACTAGAGACTGAGGCGTCTCCGCCCCCGGAGCTATCTATCTAGAAGGGGCACCTCATGCTAGCCCTTATAGTATTAATAAATACTTTTAAGGTCTCTATACTGCCTTATAATATAGTAATACTTATCCGAAGGTCTGCTAGTAGTTTGCTAACGAGCCTCAGCTTCTTCGCTAGGGTTAGGAGTATGTTATTATACTTTACCTCCCCCTCTATATAATCTAGCCTCCTAGATAGACTATCTGCTAGGTTTATAACCCCCGACCTATGCTCTAGGTCGAAGTTAAATGCTAAGAGTTTATATACCTACCTAGCAAGTCTTCCCTAAAGGTCCCGCATAGGCGCGCTAATAACTCCCTTTAGCGCCTAGTAATCCGTTAGGACTATAAACTTCTTCAATATACCCTAAAGGTAGTAAGCTTAATAGTCTAAACTCTTAACTATAGCGAGAAGTTCCTATTAGCCTACTCCCTAATATTGCTCTATATTACTAAGCTTCTATAAGTAGTAAGCGACTAGTTACTATTAACTATTAACGTGCTATAATAAGATACTAGATATAGCCTTTATAGAGGCATCCGTCTCAACCCTTATCTCGCGGGTTAGGTCTTAGTATTGGAGAATTATTACTAAGCAGAAGGCTGCTTAAAGCCGCTCGAAAGCCTATTAAGCCTCTTCTAGCTAGTGAAACTCGCCTCCTTTCTTGCTATTCTCGCTACCTTTTAATAGGGATATTATTAGGGCTATAATGCCTAAATATCTTATAATAAACTTATAGTAGAAGTTATAGAATCTAAGGAAGACCTAGATATCTTAGTATATCTTTAGTAGCTTCTATTTAGTAATAGCTCGGATGCGAGTTTAGTCTATTAATATACCCTCGGGTGTAATTATATATCCTAGGAATTCTACCTGCTATTAGTAAAACCTATACTTACTAAGCTTAGTATAGAGCTCCTACTAGCAAAGCCTGCGGAGCACTCGGAGAAGGTCCTTCATATACTGCTCTCTTATCTCTGAGTAGACTATAATATTATCTATATAAGTAATATAATAAGTATCTAGTAGCTTAGCGAGCGCTTAGTAAATATACGCCTAGAATATAGCTAAGGCATTTATAAGTCTAAATAGCATAACGGTATATTCGAAGTGCCCATAACGTATCCTAAACGCCGTTTTCTAGCGATCCTCCGGCTTAATATGAATATAGTAGTATGCATCTCGAATATTAATTTTCGAGATCTATTTCGCTCCCCGAAGCCTATTTAATAGTTTGCTAATAAGAGGGAGTAGATATTAGTTTTTTATTATTACCTTATTTAGGCCTCAATAATCTATATAAAGGTATAGGGACCTATCTTTCTTAGGTATAAAAAGGATAGGGGCGCCTGCCTCACTAGTTGAGGGTTAGATCCGCCCTATCGCTTAGTTATTAGCAATATATTAGCAAAGTTCTTCTAACTAATGCTTATTTAATAGGTAGATAGGCCTATATAGGGGTTTCTTTCCTTTAATTAAATCGATAGTATATTCCGCACCCTCTAGGACTAGGTATTGCTTTGCTAACTATTCGTTAAACGTTACCCGTTCACTAGATAATTCTAGTAGTAACTCCATATCGCTCTCTAGGGTATCTTCTTCTTCTAGAGCCCCTATTAGTAGTTCATAAGGAGCGATATTCCCCGATATATATATAATATAGGCCTTCTAGCTATTCTCAATAATCTCTTATATAAATACTAATAGCTTAGTAATACTAAAGCGTTTATATTCCTAGGTATTTATCTAAGTATTAATTATAATACCCTCTCTTCCTATAGAGTATTATAATAGGAGAAGGTCCCCTGCTCCCTCGGGTCGGGAGGCTTTAGCAAAGAGTTATTATATCTTCCTCGCTTCTCCTCCTAAGTTAATAAGGAAGAATATCAACTAGTATATATTCTAGCCCGTTATAAATAACCTATTAAACCCTTCTAATATAGGGGTGATAGCTACTACAGGTTATAGTTATAGGGATTTAGCTAGTTAGCTGCTAATAATATCAACCTAGGAATAGGAATCTATATCTACTATTACTTCTTATTTAGCGATATTCTAGAGAATAATCGCCTATCCTTTTATAATAGCTCCCTTTAGGAGGGTATCTGGTTCTAATTCAGGCGTAGGGGTTACTAATATAATCCCCCGGCTTACTCGTTTTCTAACGAGTCGAGTTCCTTAATTCTTAAGGATTAGATTATATTAATCCTTACTTTCTTAGCGAGTGCTTAGTATCTTATTGCTATTTCGTTCGCGCTTCGTTTCATATATTTATCTAGGTAGTCTGCCCTCTTATGCCCCTTTTGCTTATAGCTAAAGCATACTATATAATTAGATATTATAGGTTATATGCTAGGGCTAGATATAGACCCGTTCTAGTTAGATCCCTACGTCCCGCTACTAACCTATTAGGGAGGTATTAGGCTTTATAAACCCTGCGTTATCTTCTAGCTAGAACCCTGCTAGCCCGTCTTTTAACTTAAACTCGCTACTAGAGGTCCCCTTAGGTTATGCTCTTCCCCTGCATACTATTTCTTACTTTCGCTTCGTAGAGGTTCGCTATCCTATTAGTAACATATCTCCTATAAGCATTCAGCTTCTATAGCTACGTCTCTTAGCTTCTATATCTCAACTTTCTAATATTCGAGTTCCTTATATAGGAATAGGGCTAATTAGAAGTATAGCATATAAGCCTTAGCCTTGCTATCTTCTATACTAATTATCCCTAAGTCCTAATATATTACTAACTATTTAGCGAAGAACTATATTAGTAACTATATCTCCTTCTGCCTTATTATATCGAGCTTCTCGTAGTACCTTCGCTCTTGAAGCTCGGGGTTAATATAGTATTAGCGAGTAAACGCTATAAAGTCGGCCTATGCTAGGTCTCTTTCTAGGCTAGCCCTATAGTAACGCTACTAGGTCTATAGGGACGGGCTTATCTTCGTGAGTGCTTATTAGACCTGCTGCTCTAGCATACTACTAGCGCGCAGTCGGTTTCTATCCTTAATTACTTAGATCTAGTTGCTAACCTAGTCTATAGTAAAGTCCTTAGTTATAATATAGTAGTTATATATAGAGGGCTTTTTATATTCTCTCTATAAGTATCTAGGCGCTAAGCGATTAGCGAGTTCTCATAGTAGGGCAGCGGTTTATTCCTTATGCTACTATTACTATAGATATATCTACTCTATAAGGCTCTCCTATTATTTCTATAATAACCCTATAGCCTAGGCAAGGATGCTAGAGATACTAGCTTCTCGGGGCGTCCTAGGCGGGGTGCCCTATTAGCTACTGCTCGCTATCTATTTGCCCCTTGAGAGGTAGTCTGCCTAGTCTAGCGTTATCTAGGACCTAGCCTAACCCCTCGGGGTTATCCCTCCCGCTATATTATCGCCCGGGTTATCTATTCCCCTAGCGCGGCATCCGCGCTATATTCCCTATATCTCAGGGCTTAGCAAACGACTAGTATCTTATTAGCTAAGACCCTATTAGTTATATTCTATATACCTAGCTCGGAGCTTATTATAGTCGAACTCTATTACTAAATCGTTAGTATATTATTACTAATTCGCTTTAGATATTCTAACTAGTGCTAGTTTCTCGAATCGAGGTAGAAGTAATAGAATTATAAAAGTATAGCTAAAGGCTTAAACTAGGAAAGGCTAGAATATTAAAATATAGATATCTATTATTATATTAGACTATTGCTTAACTTTCTAAGTTTTTCGCTTATAGAGTTTTCTCTAAGGTGTCTTTATTCGCCCCTAACTCGCCGACGTTTTGCTGATAGCGTGGCTCTGCATCCTGCACCCGCCACTATTCCTTACAGCCTTCTAGCTATTCTTAACGATCTCTTATGCAAATACTAATAGCTTAGCAATACTAAAGCGTTTATATTCCCAAGTATTTATCCAGGTATTAATTATAATACCCTCTCTTCTTATAGAGTATTATAATAGGAGAAGGTCCCTTGCTATCTTAGGTTAGGAGGCTTTAGCAAAGAGTTGCTATATCTTCCTCGCTTCTCCTCCTAAGTTAATAAGGAAGAATATTAACTAGTATATATTCTAGCCTATTATAGATAACCTATTAAACCCTTCTAATATAGGGGTAATAGCTACTATAGGTTATAGTTATAGGGACTTAGCTAGTTAGCTACTAATAATATTAACCTAGGAATAGGAATCTATATCTACTATTACTTCTTATTTAGCAATATTCTAGAGAATAATTGCTTATCTTTTTATAATAGCTCCCTTTAGGAGAGTATCTAGTTCTAATTCAGGCGCAGGGGTTACTAGTATAATCCCCTAGCTTACTCGTTTTCTAATGAGTCGAGTTCCTTAACTCTTAAGGATTAGATTATATTAATCCTCACCTTCTTAGTAAGTACTTAGTATCCTACTAGCGTTTTATTTACGTTTTATTTCACATATTTATCCAGGTAGTCTGCCCTCTTATACCCCTTTCGCTTATAGCTAAAGTATACTATATAATTAGATATTATAGGTCGTATACTAGGGCTAGATATAGACCCGTTCTAGTTAGATCCCTATATCACGCTGCTAACCTATCAGGGAGGTATCGGGCTTTATAAACCCCGCGTTATCTTCTAGCTAGAACCCTACTAGCCTGTCTTTTAACCCGACCTCGCTACTAGGGGCCCCCTTAGGTTATACTCTTCTCCTATATACTATTTCTTACTTTCGCTTTATAGAGGTTTACTACCCTATTAGCAATATATCTCCTATAAGTATTTAGCTTCTATAGCTATATCTCTTAGCCTCTATATCTAAACTTTCTAACGTTTAAGTTCCCTATATAGGAATAGGGCTAATTAGAAGTATAGTATATAGGCCTTAGCTTTGCTATCTTCTATACTAATTATACCTAAGTCTTAATATATTGCTAACTATTTAGCAAAGAACTATATTAATAACTATATCTCCTTCTGCCTTATTATATCTAGCTTCTTATAATACCTTCGCTCTTAAAGCTTAGGGTTAATATACTATTAGCAAGCGAACGCTATAAAGTTAGCTTATACTAGGTCTCCTTCTAGCCTAGCTCTATAGTATTGCTACTAGGTCTATAGGGATGGGCTTATCTTTATAAGTACCTATTAGACCTACTACTCTAGTATACTACTAGCGCGCAGTTAGTTTCTATCCTCGATCGCTTAGATCTAGTTGCTAACCTAGTCTATAGTAAAGTCCTCGGTTATAGTATAGTAGTTATATATAAGGGGCTTTTTATATTCTCTCTACGAGTATCTTAGCGCTAAGCGATTAGCGAGTTCTCGCAATAGGGCATTTTATTCCTTATACTACTACTATTATAGATATATCTGCTCTATAAGGCTCTCCTATTATTTCTATAGTAACCCTATAGCTTAAGCAAGGATGCTAGAGATACTAGCTTCTCGGGGCATCCTAGGCGGGGTACCCTATTATCACACGCCTTTTGGTGATGTAGTCGGCTATCACGTGGTATTCCACGTGACTACGGTTAGGCTCAACGCCTATCCTTTAAGTAGGAGACTTCTAGCAGATAAGCTTAGAAGGCTCGGCTATTATAGAATATATCACGATATACCTATAATTACCTATTATATTATTTATTATTATTTATGCTTATATTGCTCTTTTCCTTGTTTTACTCGCAGTCTTAGCGACCCCTACTATAGCCCTAGGCTAATAAGAAGACTATAATATCTAGTAGTATAACCTATTCTTTTTTCTTTATCTAAGACCTCCCTTATATTATAAAGACTCGTAACGAGGTAGAGGACTTAGACTTAACCTCAAAACCCCCTCCTAAAAGTATTTATATACTAAAAGGAAGGAAGTTAAAGAAGTTAAAGAAATAGAGGTCTTAACTATTAACTTATATAGCTAACTATTCGAGTTTAATATTAAATTAGTATAGTAATCCCTCTC
>JAOQIF010001519.1:0-15730 GCA_026260285.1 Colletotrichum sansevieriae | reverse complement strand
ATATATAAGTATAATCTACTTAGAAATAATAATAACTTCCTAAGTATAGAAAGCTTCTTTACTAGGGAGGAGATTCTTCTTTAGTTCTATATTATTAAATATTAGTACCCGAAGTATCTATTTAAGAAGATATAAGAACAGCTTATCCTTAACTTATATATTAAGAAGATAAAGATATAAGTATTATAATATTATATTAATTTTTATAGATATACTAACTATAGAAGGATATTCTCTCTAGGTTATAGACTAGCTCTTTATATATATAGTATACTATATACTACTATAGAGCATCGCTATACTTCCTCCTTTAAGCCTCCTATTAAGGATATATTCTTAGAGATTACTAGCTAGGGTTAGCAAAAAGAGGTCTAGGAGCTTATAGGTCTATCCTAGCTCTAGGAAGGCTTTACTACCTTTAATAAAGTAGCTAACTACTTATATACTATAGATAGTATATTCTTAGCTATTTTATAGCTAATCCCCTTCTTCCTTAAGCTTAAGCTTAAGCAGGATACTACCCTATATAATTAGTATAAGGTTAGTAAACTAGCCTAGAAGCTAACCTATTTCCTAAATATCTTGCTTTAAATAGATAGTAGTTTATATAGTATATATAAATAATATGAATTAGAGTTTTGCTATAAGATAAATAATAGGTATTACTACTAAATATTATAGTAATCTTTTGAGGTAATTAGTTTAATTTAGAATAATCTAGCACTATATACTCCTAGTTATTTTATTAATTCCTTTACTAAATCGACGTCTTTCTTTTATAAAGTTACTCGTTTATTATAAATAGTATATAGATTAGCATCTATTTAAATTAATACTAATACTTAAAGATATTTTAGGTATTCCTTACTCTTAAATATATTTACTAAGAACTACTCGCTAATCTCTTAGAGAGCCTCTATAGCTCTTAATTAGAACCGAATTTAATACCTTTTCGAAATCAGTAGATTAAGTATTATTTCATAAATAACTTTAGTAAATATACTTTTTAGTATTAAAAGATCTATTGTTTTTTAGTATTTTTAAATCTTATAGAGCACTATAGCTTTATTTTCTTAATAATAAATAAAATATAATAGATTATTACTTACTACTAGGCCTCTATTTGCAAGTTTTCTAACGTTTTACTATCTAAACTAGTATCTTTCGGGCTAGTCTTAGCTACCTTCTCTATAATACTATAAGTAGTTAGCTAGTATTAGTATATTTAGCAAATTTTATTATAAGATTCTATAACTAAGTAGGTAGTAATTATAGCTCGGATTGCTAACTACTAAGATCTAGGCTAGCCTAGCTAGAGCTTATGCTACCCCTCTGAAGAGTCTATAGTATCTCTATAATTAGTTATTTTCAGGGTGCTACGTTATTACCCCTTTTTTCTAACGGGGTGTTCTCTAGTTATAGTAGAGAGCTTTATATCCCTTAGGGGGGGCCCTCTCTAGATAAGGAGCTAGTTAGCAGGCGAGGTATTAAAGATAGATATAAGTTTAGATATACCTAAGGCAAAAGATAATAAAAGGTATTAAAGTTAGAAGATAAAGAAATTTAAAAATTTAGTTTAAACCCTAAAACTAACCCTTATATAATTAATCTATATTATAGTATAGTATTTATATTTATCTTATAATAATCTGCTTATTTTCTCTCCTTCTATTTTAATTATCCTTATCTCTTAAATAGTAAATCTATTAATATTACTAGACTCTCTAAGTTCTAATATTTATAGATTAGATCCTTTTTAATTAGACCTTTTTGAGGTAGATAATCTAGATCTTCTTAATATCTAATAGACTCCTACTCGATCTCTCCTAGTCCTATCTATACCTCCCGAGTTATAAACTATAAGGGACTGGATACCTAGACCGGAGAAGCCGGAGACGCTTCGGCTAGTATAGGCCGAAGGGATAGAGAGGCCTATAGGTCTATGTAAGGAACAGTAGCGGGTGCAGGATGCAGAGCCACGACGCTATCAGCAAAACGTCGGTAAGTTAGGGGCGAATAAATATACCTTAGAGAAAACTCTATAAGCGAGAAACTTAGAAGGTTAAGCAATAGTCTAATATAATAACGGATATCTACGTTTTAATATTCTAGCCCTTCCTAGTTTAAGCCTTTAGCTATACTCTTATAATTCTATTGCTTCTACCTCGATTTAAGAAACTAGCGCTAATTAGAATATCTAAAGCGAACTAGTAATAATATACTAATAATTTAGTAACGGAGTTTAACTATAATAAGCTCTAAGCTAGGTATATAGAATATAACTAATAAGGTCTTAGCTAATAAGATACTAGTCGTTCGCTAAGCCCTAAGATATAGGGAATATAGCGCGGATGCTATGCTAGGGGAATAGATAACCTAGGCGATAATATAGCAAGAGGGATAACCCTAAGGGGTCGGGCTAGGTCCTAGATAACGCTAGACTAGGCAAACTACCTCTCGAGGGGCGAATAGATAGCAAGTAATAGCTAATAGGGTACCCCGCCCGGGACGCCCCGAGAAGCTAGCATCTCTAGCATCCTTGCCTAGGCTATAGGGTTACTATAGAAATAATAGGAGAGCCTTATAGAGCAGATATATCTATAGTAATAGTAGCATAAGGAATAAACCGCTACCTTACTATAAGAACTTACTAATCGCTCGGCGCCTAGATACTTATAGAGAATATGAAAAGCCCCTTATATATAACTACTATATTATAACCGAGGACTTTACTATAGACTAGGTTAGTAACTAGATCTAAGCGATTAAGGATAGAAACTAACTATATATTAGTAATACGCTAGAGCAGCAGGTCTAATAGGTACTTATAAAGATAAGCCCGTCCCTATAGACCTAGTAGCGATACTATAGGGCTAGCCTAGAAGGAGACCTAGTATAAGCCGACTTTATAGCATTTACTTGCTAATATTATATCAACCCCGAGCTTTAAGAGCAAAAGTACTACGAGAAGCTTAATATAATAAGGCAGAAGGAGATATAGTTACTAATATAGTTCTTCGCTAAATAGTTAGCAATATATTAGGACTTAGGTATAGTTAGTATAGAAGATAGTAAAGCTAAGGCTTATATACTATACTTCTAATTAGCCCTATTCCTATATAGGGAACTCAAACGTTAGAAAGTTAAGATATAGAGGCTAAGAGATATAGCTATAGAAGCTAAACGCTTATAAGAGATATATTATTAATAGGGTAGCAAACCCCTGCAAAGCGAAAGCAAGAAATAGCATATAGGGGAAGAGCATAACCTAAGGGGGCCCCTAGTAGCGAGGTCGGGTTAAAAGATAGGCTAGCAGGGTTCTAGCTAGAAGATAACGCAGGGTTTGCAAAGCCTGATACCTCCCTAATAAGTTAGCAGCAGGATATAGGGATCTAACTAGAATAGGTCTATATCTAGCCCTAGTATATAACTTATAATATCTAATTATATAGTATGCTTTAGCTATAAGCAAAAGGGGTATAAGAGGGCAGACTACCCGGATAAACGTGCGAAACGAAGCGCGAATAAAATAGCAGGAGGATACTAAGTACTCGCTAAGAAAGTAAGGATTAATATAATCTAATCCTTAAGAGTTAAGGAACTTAACTTATTAGAAAACGAGTAAGCTAGGGGATTATACTAGTAACCCCTGCGCCTAAATCAGAACTAGATACCCTCCTAAAGGGAGCTACTATAAAAGGATAGGCGATTATTCTCTAGAATATCGCTAAATAAGAAGTAGTAGTAGATATAGATTCCTATTCCTAGGTTAATATTATTAGTAGCTAACTAGCTAAGTCCCTATAACTATAACCTATAGTAGCTATCGCCCTTATATTAGAAGGGTTTAATAGGTTATCTATAACAAGCTAGAATATATACTAGTTAATATTCTTCCTTATTAACTTAGGAGGAGAAGCGAGGAAGATATAGTAACTCTTCGCTAAAGCCTCCTAACCTAAGGGAGTAGGGGACTTTCTCCTATTATAATACTTTATAGGAAGAGAGGGTATTATAATTAATACCTGGATAAATACCTAGGAATATAAACGCTTTAGTATTGCTAAGCTATTAGTATTTATATAAGAGATCGTTGAGAATAGCTAGAAGGCTTATATTATATATATATTAGGGAATATTGCTCTTTATAAACTGCTAATAGGGGCTCTAGAAGAAGAAGATACCCTAGAGGGCAATACGGAGTTACCGCTAGAACTATCTAGTAAACGGGTAATATTTAACGAATAGTTAGCGAAGCAATACCCGGTCCTACAGGGTATAGAATATACTATCGATTTAATTAAAGGAAAGAAACCCCTATATAGGCCTATCTACCTATTAAACGAGCATTAGTTAGAAGAATTTTGCTAATATATCGCTAATAACTAAGCGATAGGGCGGATCTAACTTTTAACTAATAAAGCAGGCGCCCCTATCCTTTTTATACCTAAGAAAGATAGATCCCTATGCTTTTATATAGATTATTAAAGCCTAAATAAGGTAATAATAAAAAACTGATATCTACTCCCTCTTATTAGCAAACTATTAGATAGGCTTTAGGGAGCGAAATAGATCTTGAAAATCGATATTTAAGATATATACTACTATATTCATATTAAGCCGGAGGATCGCTAGAAAATAGCGTTCAGGACGTATTATAGGCACTTCGAATATACTATTATGCTATTTAGACTTATAAACGCCCTAGCTATATTCTAGGCGTATATTCACTAAGCGCTCGCTAAGCTACTAGATACCTATTATATCACTTATATAGATAATATTATAATCTACTTAGAGATAAGAGAGTAGTATATAAAGGACCTTCTCCGAGTGCTCTATAGGCTTTACTAATAGGAGCTCTATACTAAGCTTAGTAAGTATAGGTTTTACTAATAGCAGGTAGAATTCCTAGGATATATTATTACGCCTGAGGGTATATTAATAGACTAAACTCGCATCCGAGCTATTGCTAAATAGAAGCTACTAAAGATATATTAAGATATCTAGGTCTTCCTTAGATTCTATAACTTCTACTATAAGTTTATTGCGGGATATTTAGGTATTATAGCCCTAATAATATCCCTACTAAAGGGTAGTAAGAATAGTAAGAAAGGAGGCGAGTTTTACTAGCTAGAAGAGGCTTAATAAGCTTTCGAGCAGCTTTAAGCAGCCTTCTGCTTAGCGATAATTCTCTAATACTAGGACCTAACCTGCAAAATAAGGGTCGAGACGGATGCCTCTATGAAGGCTATATCTAATATCCTATTATAATATATTAATAGTTAGTAGCGACTAGTTATATACTACTTATAGAAGCTTAGCGATACGGAGTAATATTAAGGAGCAGGCTAATAGGAACTTCTCGCTATAGTTAAGAGTTTAGACTATTAGGCTTACTACCTTCAGGGTATATTAAAGAAGTTTATAATCCTAATAGATCACTAGGTATTAAAGGGAGTTATTAGTGCGCCTACGCAGGACCTTTGGGGAAGGCTTGCTAAGTAGGTATATAAACTCTTAGCATTTAACTTCGACCTAGAGCATAAGTCGGGGGTTATAAACCTAGCAGATAGTCTATCTAAGAGGCTAGATTATATAGAGGGGGAGGTGAAGTATAATAATATACTCCTAACCCTAGTAAAGAAGCTAAGGCTTATTAGCAAACTATTAGCAAACCTTCGGATAAGTATTATTATACTATAAGGTAGTATAGAGACCTCAAAAGCATTTATTAATACTATAAGGGCTAGCATAAGGTGCCCCTTCTAGATAGATAGCTCTAGGGGCGGAGACGCCTCGGTCTCTAGTTAGTATCGCGCTCTATAGCGCGCTAATATTACTATAACTATAGCAGCTATAATAACCTGACGCTAAAGAGCAAGGGGTAATATAGAGAACGCTTAGCAAGAGGTTATTAACTAAGAGGACTTATTTAGAGCTAGGGTTACTATAGTATAATAATATATCCTACGCTAGGTTATAAGGGAGCTTATAATAAGCGAAACAGCGGATAGTTAGCAACCCTCCGAAGCAATAGAAAATCTTATCTATAGACTGCAGGCTAATAAATTATACTACTAGATATAATTAGAGAGGGCGCGTAGACCGGCTAGTAATTATAGGGGCTATATAATTAATAGCTAGGGAACCCTATTCTATAAGGGATAGCTAGAGATATTATAAGAAGGGTCTCTAAGGCTAGAGATCCTTTACTAATACTACGATAACCATAGGGCGGGGTATATAGGGGTGAATAAGACTACCGAGCTGATCTCGAGGAACTTCTATTAGCTAAACTTAGCTATAGATATATATAATTACGTTACTAGGTGCTATATATACTAGGGGAACCGCGTTCCGAGGCATAAGCCTTATAGGAAATTATAACTACTACCCTTACCTATATACCCATTCTAGGAAATAAGTATAGACTTTATTACTAGATTGCTAATAAGCTCTCGGTATATAGGCGGAGAATATGATATAGTTCTTATTATTATATACTAAATAACTAAGTTCGCTATATTTATCCTGATAACGAAGCGGCTAATAGCTGCCGAGTTAGCGCGGATTATCTACGAACGGGTTAAATACTATTTTAGCACTCTAAAGGGCATTATTAGCAACTAAGATAAGCTCCTAACTAGCTAATTTTAGGAAGAGTTTACAAGAGAGAGGGATATTAAGCGCCGCCTCTCTACTACGTACTATCCCTAGACTAATAGGTAGTTAGAAAGGATATACTAGATATTAGAAAAGTACTTGCGAGTATACGCTAGCGATTCGCTATAAGAATAGGCGGTCTAGCTGCCTGAGGCGGAGTTTGCATATAATAATAATTGCTATAGTACTACTAGCTACTTGCTAATAGAGGCCTTATATAGTTATTACCTGCGTTATATAGAATACGTGGCCCCTGCGAATAGGGTCGTAGTACAGGGCGTTAGGGAGCGAATCGAATATATTTCAAGACTCCGCGAGAAGGCCTAGGAATAGTAGCAGAAAGCTACTAAGGTATAAGCTAAGTATTATAATACGAGGTATAAGGACTAGACCTACTATTAGGAATAGGTCGTTAAGCTATTAATAAAGAACTTTCGGTTTAAGAATAAAAAATTAATACCTAGGTTTATATAGGTAGCTATTATAGAACTAGTTAGCATATAAGCATATAGGGTCTATCTGCTACTATAGTACTAATAGATATATAATATATTCTCTATTACTTTATTAGAACTATAGGATAACTACTAAGAAGGTAGCGAAGGTTTGCTTATATACCTAGAGCTCGAGGATAAGCTAGAGGAATAGGAGGTAGAAGAGATTATTATATAGCAAGGTATTAGCAATAATATATAGTATTTAGTTAAGTAGGTAGGATAGCCTATAGAATATAATACATAAGAACCTATAGAGAACTTAGTAAATGCATAAGAGGCTGTTCGTAAGTTCGATAGATAGTATAGGAGGTCTTATAAGAAGTAGGATAACTAGTTACGAGGTTATAGCAACGAGTTGCTAATTATAAATCATAAGACTATAGAATATAAGCTAAATTGAGAAGTAGAACGTTAATCGTATTAAGTAGCGAATTATTACTAATATTATAGCAAAAGAAGGGTATTATCCTATAAGAAAAAGGAGGGAGCTAACTAGCTAAATAGTTATTTACTTCTAACTATAGCTATAGGCGCGAGCACCCCGACTACTACGACTATAAATAGCACTATAGCAACTAGTCGCCGAGCTAGCATTACTAATATTACTAGCATCCCTATTATCATCGCCCGCAGACCGACTACCCGCTAACTTACTACTAGACTTACTACCCTAGTTACTACCCAACTCTCTACTAGAGCTACTACCCGCCTCGCTACCCGACTTATTACTAGAGCTATTATTAGAGATAGTAATAATAACCTTAGTCTTTTTAGCCTTTCTAGCTTTTTTCGCTAAATTATTACTATCCTCTTAGCTATATTTAGTAGGAGTATAGAGGTATAAGGCGCGAGAGATAGGGCGAGCACTAGTAATAGTAATAAAGCAGGAGGGAATATTATTAGAAGTATACTTAAAGAAGTTATCTTAAAGCGACTTGCTAAACTTAGGAAAAGAGTAAATATTATACTTATAAGGGCGCTTAGGGACTAGTTTTATTAAAGGGTTATTAACTAGACGATCGATCTTATTGCAGAGGTATATAGCGGGACTATTATTATAAATATATAGCAGCTAGGCAGCGTTTAGGTACTAAAGAATATTAATATTATTATAAAGGGTACTAACCTAGAACTAGTTATTAGTAGGATATAATTAGCAAGGGAGCAGCAAGTAATAGCTTATATAAACTAAGATATTAAGGGCGAGGTGCTTATAAATAGAAGCGAGCTCCTGGAGTTAGAGCTGCTCTATATTATAGCTACTACTACTAGTAATAGGATTATAGATCAGCTTAGTAATATATTTCTATACTACTAAATAGTTAGCAAGGGAAGTGAGAATATAATAATAATAAAGAGAGGTTAAGATACCCTCCTATTCCTAAATCTAGATCTAATAGAATATATTCTAAATAGTCTAGGCTACGCCCTAAAGGTCCTAGGGAACCTACTAGGTATTAGTATATAGCAACCTAGTAGCAAACTAGTAGAGACTTATAGTAGTATACTTCTTCTTATTAAAGTTATAATAGATATACTTCTATATATATTTGCTATATATATAGCGAAGGTTAATAATATCTTAATATATCTTATAGAGATAGCTAAGATAGGGATAGCTATTATTAGAATTACTAATAAGGTTACTAGAGAGGATCTCGGGATTATATAGGTATTTAGCGAGAATCGCGCTTATGCGCATAATATAAGATATAATAGAGAACAGTTAGCGAAATAATAATAAAAGAAATAAACTAGAAAAAGAAGAGCAGGGAAAATTAACGATTATAATAAGGATTTATAGAATAGATAACGAGAAGAAAAATAACGAAGGCTGCTAAGTTAAAAAAAAGATACTAAAGGGAGAAAAATCTAGCTAGGTCGGAGACCTCGAAAAGTAGATGCCCTTTTATAATTAGCGTTGCTAGGTAATAAGGCTAAATAATTACTAGCTATATACCGCTAAATAGTTATATAACTATTAGTAACTAATTAAAAAATAATAGTAATACTCAAAATTCAAAATATATAAACCGCTAGAAAATAAAATATGTTATTCGCTATAGTAGCCTAAATCCGGCGTAGGAAGGAGCAATAGCAAATAATATAATAAAGGTGCTAAACTATCGCCCTATAGTTAGTAACATAGAGCTATATTACCCTACTAGTATACCTTAGGGACTAAGGCTTTAGAAGGGGGGGTAATTATAAGGAATAGTAGCAGGTATAGGATATAGAGCTACGATGCTATTAGCAAAACGTTAGCGAGTTAGGGGCGAATAAATACACCTTGGAGAAAACTCTGCAAGCGAGAAACTTAGAAGGTTAAGCAATAGTCTAATATAATAACGGATATCTACGTTTCAACATTCTAGCCCTTCCTAGTTTAGGCCTTTAGCCATACTCTTACAGTCTAGGGCATAGAACCCTTATAGCGAAGACCTAGTAAATACTTACTAAAGGCTAGAAATAAAGGATCTTAGAAGAAGCAAGTAAAAGTAGTATAATAATACTAATCCTACCTTTTAGGTGCTTCTACTATTAGTTTAACCTAACTATAGCTCTTAGCCTCTCGATACTTTTATAATTCTTTTGCTTCTACCTTACTTTAGGAAGGTTAGTAATAATAATAATACTATATACCTAAGCAACGCTTACTAATTAGGCTAAAGAACCTATACCTAATATTTACTAAGAGTAGAGCGAAATAACCTATATAAACCTATATAAAGAAGCTAACCCTAGCGAGCAATTAGAGGATAATATAAGCTAATAAGGAGAAGTAAGAAGCTATGCTTTAAGCGAGGCTAGGGGCCCTAAAGAGAATAGGCTACCTATGCTAAACGCTCGCTATATAGATAACGAGCATATATAGGAGAATAGGGAATATAAGACCCCTTCTTATAAACCGGACGGGCTAATAAGCTAGATATCTATAGCTATAGCTAATAAGCTAGCCTAAGCTAGAGGGCTAGATAAAGCAACTAGCTAAGTGCTAATACGATAGATTATAACTATAATAGCTAACTAATAGGAGCTAATTGCTACTATATTAAGTAACCGAGCTCCTACTAAGCAATCGCCTAAGGTTTATAAAAAAAACCCCGAATTATAATATAGCACGCCTTACTAGCAAATCTACTAGTATAATAAGGGAAGATTAGCTTATTATAGTTAAAGAGGCTTATAAGCACCGCCCTAGCTGCTCTAATAGCTAATATATCTAGTAGTCTTTAAGTATAATAGAGCATACCCTATAAATAGAATAGTAGAATTATTAGGAAATACTTATAAATAAGTCGGGGAACTAGATAGACCCTAAATAGGAAGACTTTAGAATTTTTATAAGAAAGTAGCATATTACGCCCGAGCTCTAAGAGTAGAATTATTATAATATTTTAAAATAGTACTATTAGAAGGATAATAAGAAACTAATTATATATTAGGCTCGATAGGAGTCTATTAACCGAGCACTTAGTAAGCTAAGCATAAGCAATATAAAAGCGCACGCCTTCTTTTAGGGCCTTATTAGGACCCTAAAGGACGAACTCTTTAAGTAGGATATTAACTATACTAACGCGCATACTATTACCTTATATATATAGAGATTATAGGAGATTATAGAAGGGAGACGCGGGGGAACGTCCGCTAGCTATTCTAAGTCGTATAAGTAACTATACTTAGGTACTCTAGACCGCCCTTATAAGAGCAGCTTATAACCCCCTAGGTTAATAGACTTAAGGGATCGCTACCTAGAGACCCTATCCTAGAATAACTGCTTAGCAGATACTTATATAACGCCTAGCGCTAATAGTATATCTACTAACTCACGGGGACCCTAATACTATAACTATAAGAAGTATAGCTATATCTCTCCTAACTATACTAAAACCTATATATAGCTAATAGATAGCAATTAGAACCTAAACCTAAGACGGGGTAGAATAAGCGTGATTATAATACCTAGCGTAATTAATACTAAAGACTAGGGAAACGAGTAAGCATAGATATAACCCCGAGGGGTATTATATTAGAAATCACCTTAGTTCTAGTAGGATAGACTATTAAGGGATAGGTATTAGCGCTCCGAGTATCTAGCAAAGTTAAACTAGAGGTTAATATAAATACCTATATAATAGTAAATATTATATAAGAAGATCTTATTAAGAGGCTCTAACTAAAAGAAGCTATTAATATTATAGCTCCTAAATTAGTGGATTTCTAGGGAAGGCTTATACCTATAAGCAAGGTCTATTAGCTTATATTCTTCCTTATAGATAGTTAGGGTTATCTATAGAAGATTCGCTAGGCTTTTATTATAAACCCTCGCCCTAAAGGAGCAAGAGATATCCTTCTATCTAATACCTTAATAGGATAGGAAGGTATCTATATAGATACCTATATATATATCTAGGCATATAAACCCCTCTTACTCGCTAAGCTAGAGGTAATTATCTAAGAGATTATAGAGAATAGCTAATAAGCTTATATTATATATCTAATAGGTGCTATAAGCTTTAATAAGAAGGATATAGAGTCTTTAAGCAAAGATTCGCTAGATAATAAGCAGGAGAAGAAGATTCCTAGGGAACTTTAAGACTTTATTAATATTTTTAATAAAGATAATATAAAGAAATTCCCGAGGCTAAAGGGAGTAGTATACTATATTAAACTAAAACCTAGCAAGGAACCCCTATATAGACCTATATACCCTATATTAGTAGAGTAGTTATAAACGCTCGCTAAGTATATCCAGGATATAGAGGCAGCAAGCTATATATGCTGCTTAACTAGCTCCGCAGGAGCATTAGTATTATTTATACCTAAGAAGGATAGAAGCTTATAACTATATATAAACTATAAGGGATTAAATAAAATTATAATAAAGAACCGTTATCCTCTACTACTAATTAGCAAGCTTCTAGATAGACTCGCTAGAGCAAAGTTTATTTCTAAGATTAACTTAAGCAAGGTATACTACCGAATTATAATTAATAAAGTAGATAGGTAGAAAATAGTATTTAGAATATAATATAAGCACTTTAAGTATACTATAATACTATTTAGGCTTATAAATACCCTAGTAACTTTTTAAGTATATATTTACTAAATATTTGCTAACCTTTTAGATACTTACTATATTATATACCTAAATAATATTCTAATCTACTTAGATATAAGGGAATAGCATACTAAAGACCTCTATACTATCCTACGCTACCTAAGGGCTACTAAGCTATTTATAAAACTAAAGAAGTATAACTTCTATTAAATAGAAGTAGATTTTCTAGGGTTCTATATTACCTAAGATAGTATTAGGATAGACCTAGATAGAGTCCGAGTAGTTACTAAATAGCTAGTACTAAAGTCTTTTAGAGATATCTAAGTATTCCTTAGTTTTTATAACTTTTATTATAAGTTTATTATAAGATATTCTTATATTATAGCTAGTATAAATAGCGCGCTCAAGGGAAGCTAGAATAGCATGAAGTTAGGAGCTTTCGCCTAGATAGGGGAGATATAGACTGCATTTGAGATATTTTAGAGAGTATTTGCTAAAGCTCTAATACTAAGATACTATAACTTAGTATTAGAAACTAGGGTTAAGACTAATATATCTACTCAGGTAGTATCTAGCATGCTCTTATAGAAGCATAGCATAATTTAGCACCTAGTAGCCTTCTAGTTAAGGAAGCTCTTAGATATAGAGAAGCATTAAGCTATAGGGCAATAGGAACTCCTTGCTATTATAGAAAGTTTAGATCACTAGGTATAATACCTATAAGGACTTCCTGAGAAATTCGTAATACTTATAGATTACGTAGTATTAAAAGGAGTACTCGCTACGCCTATGCGGGATATTTATAGAAGACTCGCGCGATAGGTTTACTACTTATTAGTATTTAACTTTAAAATCTAGTATAAGTTAGGGGTTATTAATCTAGTAGATAGATTATTATAACGCCCTAACTATATAGTAGAAGATACTAATATCGATAATATATTTCTTATCCTTAGAAAGAAACTTAGGCTTATTAGCTAGCTTTTAGTAAATATTCGCTAGCATATTACTAAGCTTAAAAGAACTATAGCTATTATAAGAACTTATATCCGAGCCGTCTAGCGAAGTATATAAGAACCTTGCTAGAGGGCTAGCTCTAAGGTTAAGGGATCCTCACCCTTAAGTTAGCACTACCCTACGATAGGTACTAATAAGCTACTATATATAAGTAAATATATTAGTACTATTACCTGCATAAAAGCATATGCAGGTGCTACGCTAACTGCTCTACGAGAGAATAGTAATAGGCTAGAGGACTTAGGGGGAGCTAGGGTTACTATAGTAGAATAGTATATCCTATATACTATAATAAGGGAGCTTATTTAGGATAAAATAGCTTATATACTATAACTAGGCGTAGATCTCAAATAGATAATTAGAAAACTATAGGCTAAAGACCCCTTCTATAGAGATATTATAGCTAAGGTTCGCTAGGATACTAGGGAATACTAAGAATACTAAGTTAATAAGAATAATATCCTTTGGTTTAAAAGAAGACTTATTATCCCAGAAGAGGGATCCCTCTGCTATAAAATCCTGAAGAACTACTATAATACGTCTAGATTAGGGTATATAGGAGCAAATAAGATAGCTAAGCTAATTTTATAAAAGTTTTATTAGCTATATTTAATAGAGGATATATAGCGATATATTGCTAAGTGCCCGCACTACTAAGGGGCGTGCATACTACGGCATAAGCTATATAAGCTACTATAAATACTAGAACTACTAGCGCACCTATTCTAATAGATTTCTTTAGACTTCTTAACTAGTTTATTAGAAAGTCACTAAGATAACGGAGTTACTTATAATATAATCCTAGTAATTATATATTAGATAACTAAAGTAGTATAGTTCTTAGTAATAACTAAGCGACTAAATACTACGGGTTTAGCGAGGATCCTATATCAAGAGATCGAGTACTAATATAGCACGCTAGAGGTTATTATTAGTAATTAAGATAAACTAATTACTAGCTAGTTCTAGCGAGACTAGACTAAGGCCTGAGATATAGAAGGGTATATCTCTACTATATAGTATCTATAAATAGATAGCTAGACCGAAAGAATATACTAAACCTTAGCTATATATCTTATAAAGTTTAGCAAAGGCTCGCGCGACTAATAAGCAATATAATTAGTTAAAGCTGAATTTTTATATAATAATAGCAAATATACTACTATTAGTATATCCCTATTTAAAGCCCTTATAGGATACTACCCTCGAATAGTTAACTACTACTTGCTAAATATGAAGATTAGGACCTAAGGGGTTAATAAAAGGCTTAAGAAGCTAATAGAGGTTTGCTAAAGAATAGCTAAGACCTAGCGATATATAACTAAGGTATAAGCTAAGAATGCGAATACTAGAAGAAAAGCGTAATTATATAATATTAGAGATATTATAGAACTCTCAATAAAGAACTTCTATTTCGCAAAGAGTTAGCAAAAGCTCGCCCTAAGATTTATCCCTATATTAGTTATAAAAGTTATAAGCCCTAACGCTTATAGAATATAACTCCTAGAGAAGTATAGCAGAGGGTATAATATCTTCTCTATTGCTCTACTTAAGCTATAATATAGCTAAAAGCTTACTAAGGGGTAGCTCCCGGACCTTAAAGAAGACCCTAAGGAATAGGAAGTCGAGGATATTATATTATAGAGGGAAGCGCTAATAAGCCCCTTATATTTAATTAAGTAGAAAGGCTAGCTAGTAGAATATAATACCTAGGAGCCTGAAGAATACTTAGCAAATGCTTTATAAATCCTCTCTAGATTTAAGAAATAGTAGCATAAGTTATATTATAAGTAGGATAATAAGTAGTATAGATTAATAAGAAAAGTTAATTAAATATAAGATAGCTAAAACGCTAAGAGAAGACCCCCCCTTATAAAAGCAATATAAACCCTATAGGTATCTAACCTTATATTACTATAGAAGTCTACTATACCTTCGCTAAAGTTCTACTAGTACTATAACTTATTATTATTATTATTACCCTCGTTATTATTATTATTATCCTCGCTCTCCTCCTTAGAGCTATTGCTACTAGTATTACTATTACTACTCTAACTATTGCTCTCTATAGTATTATTAGAGTTGCTATCCTCTATAGCTAAGGACTTATCCTCTTTACTTTTATAAACTTAATATTACTAAGCTATTACTAAGTTATTACTAACCTTCTTATAAGAATTAGGTCGAGGCATAGGACTACTATTAATAACCTCGAAGATAATTACAGGAGCTTAGTAGTAAGTATTATAAAGCATATAGGAACCTTAGACCTTCGAAGGCTCCTATAAAGGAAGTATAGATATATAGATATCGCTCTTTAAAAGCTATATTATTAGGATATTAGCAAGCTTATTAAGAAAGATAGCTTACTTAAAGATATAGGTCTTATTATATAAGTAAGTAGGGAGAGTATTATTAAGCTATATTATAATCTCTTTAACTAAAACCTTATCCTTAGCCTAGCGAGCTGCTTATAAATATATATTAG
>JAOQIF010001518.1:0-15760 GCA_026260285.1 Colletotrichum sansevieriae | reverse complement strand
GTCTATAGGTATATAAGCTATATTAAAGCTACCCTTTTAGAACTCCTATTATAACTACGCGTTCTAGATATCTATATAGCGGAGATATATTATAATATATTCTCTATTACTAACTACGAGTTGGATTATCTATTAATTATTATAGTTAATCTTCTAGGTATCTTTTCCTATATTTAATACTATATCTTAGAAGAGTCTTTTAAGTATTATCGCCTCTTTTATAGTATTCTTAAGGCTTAGAAGCTCTGCTTTTATTATAGATATTATAATAGTATTTTAACGTATAGCTTTCTAATATATTATACCTCTAAAGAGGAATATAATATATCCTTAGGCTAATCTCTATATTTCTTTATTTTCTATAAATAAAGCGTTACCTATAATCTAGAGAGCTTATATACCCCCTATATTTCTAAAGCAAAGAGCGAGGAATTATGTTATATAGAGGTATTAGATCGTCTAGTTAACTATTATTATATAAGCTAACGAAGGGTTTATAAGAAATTGCGAGAGATATATAGCTATAAAAGCTATATCTAGATATATTATTATTACTAAATAAAGCATAGAACCGACTTTCTCCTAGTACTCTTTTATATATATAGGAGAAGCCTATTCCTTATTCTTCTTAAGTTCCTTAAGGGGTAATAGGGTTATAGGATATATTCCTTCTTAAAGATTAAAACGCTTAGTAATCTTCTTAATATATAAGTTATATACTAAATAGACCTTCCGGGCTGCACGATCCCTAACTACTCGGATCCCGAGGTAATACTTAATAGTACCTTAGTCTTTAAGTTCGTATTTAGCTTTTAGCCTATTTATAATCTATTTCGCTCTATAGGAGTATTCCTAGTAGTGCAGAATAAGAATATTATTTATATAGAATAAAACTAGAACCCGATATTTAGGATCCTAGAAGAGATATACTTCTTCTAGGCTTAGGGTAAATCCTAGCTTCTTTAGAGTTATTAAGAAATACTTATACTAAAGAAGTAGCACGTCTCTAAGGCTATATAAAGCTTTATTAAGTTTAATATACTTTCCTTTGCGTTTAAAACCCTCTAGGAGTTAATAGTAAATTAGAGGTCTATTTAGATCCCTCTCTATATTTAAGAAAGCATTATCTATATCGAATTGCTATACTTTAAGGTTAAATTAAGTAGCTAGGGCTATTATAATATGAAACGTTTTCGTAATAAGAGTCGCTATATATATATTTTCTAGGCTGCTCTTCTACTAGAGGTCTCCTTATATATAGATCCTAGCCTTAAAACGCTCTAGATTGCTATTTATATTAACCTTATATATAAATACCTATTTTAGGGGTAGGGGTCTCGATTATATAGCTCGTTAGTCGATTTCTCCTTATATTCCTTTTTCTTATAGTCTCTTGATTTTAAGCTTTGCTACTTCTATAAAGCGCTTATATAGACATTTTAGAAGTATTAGAAGTTCTTTTTAGCTTCGGGGAGGTAATTAGAGCTTAGATATATATATATCTCGTTCTAAATCCTTATTATTACGCTCCTATTTCTAACTTCTAATATAACTTTATATATATAAATAAAGCGTTATATGCCTAGAAGAACCTTCTTCTGCTACCTTCTTCGTATTAGGTATAAATATTATAAAGAAGGCCTCCTAGGCGTATTAGTCTTTAATAGGAATAACCTTTTCCTAGTAATTAATCTTAGAGAATAGCTATTCTAACTTATATCTCTTATTAGTTATATTAGAATAAGTCCCCGAGATATTATTAATAAATAAAATAAAGTCTCTAAATCGCTCTAGAGGCTATTAATTATATTAGCTCGAATAGCTTGCCTTTCTATAATCCTTCTAATTATAGGCTCTTTTAGGAGCCTCTTCTAAGCCCTTTGCTTTATACGCCTAGTTTATAACTCCAGGTATCTTATCTTTCGACTTAGAAGGGTCCTTAGGAGGTATTAACGCTTTCTTCTCTTTATCTATATCTAGTACTAGTATTCTAAGTCGAACTTAGGGTCTACTATTTTTACTCCAACCTTTATTAGGAGTAGTATAAGTATTATTATCCCCTTCTAAAATATCTATAACCTCCTTAGTTTATTCGCGAGATTTATTATAAGATAAGTTCGGCGTATTAGCTTCCCTTCTCTAGCTCCTAATTATAACTTAGGGTCCTGGAGTATATTTAGGGGTAGGAAGACCTCCTAGAGCCTCCTTTTAGGTCTCCTTATATATTATAATATCTTATAACTATATAACTAAGGTGTCTTGCTCTTTAAGAGTATCTTCTACTACGTTATTAGCTTATTCCTATATACCTAGAAGCTTGAGTATTGAATTTAGAAACGACTCGAGCTCTAGTTCCTATTTGATAGCGCGATATATAATCTTAGCTAGTATTGCTATATATTTATCCTCTTTTAAGTAGAACTTCGACTCGTTAAACTATATATTATATATAATAATTACTCTCTTGAGCGCAGGTACCCAGATCCTATATAAGTTATATACGTTATTAATATACCTAACTAGGTATCTAACGTATCCCTGCGGATATACCTTATAGTGCGTTCTTCCTTATCCTTTTTCTCATTCCTTTTCGAGCGGGTATATATAATAGCTATATGCATATATCTATCCCTAGTATAGCTAAAGGTCTCTCCTAATTGCAGACGTATAGGAAGGGGCCTACTAATAGAAGTATTAAGTATACTATTCTTCTTTAACTTAATTTAGCAACTTCTAATTAGTCTTTTACTATAGGGATTAGTTAAAAAGATAAATCCCTGCGAGAGTTAACTCTAGCTATATTTCTAAGGGAAGATTAGCTCCCTCTTATATCTTAATACCTCTTAGAATCGCCTCCTGATTAGCACGCTCTAAACTACCTATTAGCTCCTTTATATCTACTAGGGGCGTCTTGAGTATAATTCTATTATTCTTTGCCTAGTATTAATAGTATATATTGCTATTAATAGCAATTATAGCTATCTTATTATCCTAGTAGATAATATAAATTACTAATCCTTATTACCTTCTAACCTAGCGTTTAAAGTAGAAAAGTATTATAAAGACTTCCTTAAGCGAATATTGCGTTAGGGGAAAACCCTATAGCTTGCCCGAGTATTTATCCTTAATAATTAGGATATAGAGGGCTCCTGAGATTGCTTCAAAAAAATATCCCAGAAGATATAATAATATAGATAAATCGCTTTATTTTCCGACTTTAAGCGCGAGATAACCTTCTTTGCATAAGTTCTAGTATATATTTCGTATTATATCTGCGTTAGGCTACGTATCTTCACCCCCTAAACGTTCTTAACTATGTATTCGAGAGCCTTAGGGCCTAAGTGCCTAGAACGAAGATGCTATAGGTATGCGTTATCTAATTAATCTCTATAATAGTTATATATATCTCGTCTATAAGGGGCTTTTACTAGCTAGGTTATAGTAACGACGCATATAAAACTCACTAGCATACTTTTAAGAGGGTATAAAGAAAGGGGGTTATATTTAAGAAAGATTAAATCATACTTTCGGATTAATATAACAATAACTACGCTTTAAGCAAGGTTTCCTATATATAAAGTATAGTTAAGTCTATAAAACTAGATCTTCTGCGCGTTAAGGCGACTTTTGGATATAATATTAATATAAAAACCTTTAATATAAGCGATATTCTTAAGTATGAGATTGCCCGACCCCTATCTATATTGACCCTTGAAGATCCCTTTGAGAACGCGGGTTCCCTAGCTTATAACTAGGATCTAGGTTATACCCGCTTCTATAATATCTTCCGGGCTAGACTCTATATAGGAGTTATCTAGTAATAGCGATTTATTATTAACTAAGTGCATAGTACCGTAGTTATTATAAACTATACTACGCGAGAAGATATATAGCGGGGCAGAGGCGTTAAGCAAGTATATCCCTAGTATAATTACTTTAGGAAGGCTTTATAGATCGATTAATATAGCTACGACGTTAGATAGGACTCTAGTATTTAACCCCTAGCTATATCTACTATTCTAACTACTTCTTCTACTACTATTTCTATGCTATTAGCCTCTTCTGCTATATAATCCGCCTCTTCTATAGTTAGTATTACTTATCTGGTTTGAGATCTATCCTTTGTGCGTAATAGCAGCCCTTATATTCGACTATTCGCCTTAATTAAGCCTAGAAAGGATTTCCTAAGCTTCTTTATTATTTATAGAGATCTAGTAGAACCTATAGGATCCCTTATAAGCATACTCTAGGTGCTTATATATCTTAGGGGTCTAAGAATGCTCTTCTCTATATAAGTAGCTATTAAGATATATATTAGAGGGGTTATTAGACCTTCTACTTAAAGTAGTAAATAGAGCGTTCGATTTATAAGAGCCCTTAGTAAGCGAGTATTTATAGGCTAGGGCTGAGAAGATAATCCTATACTATTCTAGTAAATATATTAGAAGCCCTAAACTAGTATTTATAATAAGCTGCGTAAGCTTAGTATAAGCCTAATCCGGGGCGAGTTAATATCTAACTGCTTTAAGGAAGGTTTATAACGCGAGTTCTCCTTAGACCTCTAGGATATTAAGTCTTTTTACTTCTATATAGTAATAATACTATTCTATATACTAAGTAGAGGGGTTGATATTTGAATTAGCTTTATTAAGCGATTAAAGATAGTTCTTGCGAGCTATATTAGTAACTATGAGCATTATAGGTGCGAGCTGCTTCTTAATCTTGCATATAAGGGCTTATAGAGTTACCCTTAGCTAGGTATTATTATTTAGGATAGCTAATTCAGCGTTAGTTAGAATAGGGTTCGAGACTATCTTATTAACTTATATCTAGAGGTTAAGGTAATATATCGAGAGGGTCTGCTAATCTGAGGAAGTCACTATATAATCCTTAATTACTATATTATAGTCTGTTTTTATATCTTTATAAATAGTAGTTTGAGGTATTTATAGAGATTCTAAGAGAGAGGATAATCCCTCTATTCTATTAGGAATAATGCTCACTTCTTCCTCGCTTCCCTAGGTCTCTATAGTTAGATAGATATTCTCTAGAGCGCTCTTAGGAACCTCTGCTAGACGTTTAGCCTCTTCTAGATACTATTTTACCTACTTAGTATACTCTTCTTAGTATTTCATATTTAGGAGAGCTTAGCGCTTAGTAATAAACTTAGGGATCTTTAGGGCTATAGTTACTTATAAAAGGTTAGTATAATTATCTATATCTAGGTTAATATAATCCTAGAGGCTTCTTAAGCGCGTATAGAACTCGAAATAGGTATACTATATAGGCTAGTCGCTTCTAGATATAAGAATATCTCCTGCAAGGGGAATCTTATTATTAGCAGAGGATATAATAGATAAGGATAGTAAAGGAATTAATAAAAAGGGTAGGAATAGGTTTCCTATGCGTAACTCGTAGCAGAGGGGTTTTTTAAGCTATTATTAGAGCTAGGCTTATAACTCTTGCGAGTTATAAGCGCGCAGGTTATTAGGAATAAAGGTATATTATAGAAGTAACTATTTAGAAGGGTTACCCGCGTCGCGGGTTAATATCTATACGTGCAGCTTACGTAATACTGCACGTCACGTGGTAGGCCGTGAGGCTGCGGCTCAAAGTGAGGATATCGCAATAAGTTTCTTATTCTTAAATTAGAAGTTCTTTATTAATAGCCTAACGACCTATCCCTAATAGTAGGTCTAGTCCTTATGCCTTATATTATAATACTTAGCTTATGCTTTAGTAGCCTTCTGCTACTATTCCTAGGCCCTCTTGCGGAGTTTTGAATATATTTAATTCGCTCCATTATACCCTGCACTATAACACTATTTATAGGAGTTATATATTTTATATAATATAGGTAGTAACTATATAAAGCCTCTATTAGCAAGTAGCTAGTAGTGGTATAGCGACTATTATTATATATATGTAAGGGACTGGATACCCAGACTAGAGAAGCTGGAGACGCCTCGGCTAGTATAGGCCGAAGGGATAGAGAGGCCTATAGGTCTAGGGTATAGAACCCTTATAGCAAAGACTTAGCAAATACTTACTAAAGGCTAGAAATAAAGGATCTTAGAGGAAGTAAGTAAAAGTAGCGTAATAATACTAATCCTACCTTTTAAATACTTCTATTATTAATTTAATCTAACTATAGCTCTTAGTCCCTTAATACCTTTATAATTTTTTTGCTTCTACCCTGCTTTAAGAAAGTTAGTAATAATAATAATAGTATTATATACCTGAGCAATGCTTACTAATTAGGCTAAAAAACCTATGCCTAATATTTACTAAGAGCGGAGTGAAATAGCCTATATAAACCTATATAAGGAAGCTAACCCTAGCAAGCAATTAGAGGATAATATAAACTAATAAGGGGAGGTAAGAAGCTATGCTTTAAGCGAGGCTAGGGGCCCTAAAGAGAATAGGCTACTTATATCAAACGCTCGCTATATAGATAACGAGTATATATAGGAAAATAGGGAATATAAGACCCCTTCCTATAGACTAGATAGGCTAATAAGCTAGATATCTATAGCTATAGCTAATAAGCTAGCCTAAGCTAGAGGGCTAGATAAAGCAACTAGCTAAGTACTAATATAATAGATTATAACTATAATAGCTAACTAGTATAAGCTAATTACTACTACGTTAAGTAACTAAGCTCCTACTAAGCAATCGCCGAGGGTTTGTAAAAAAACCCCGAATCATAGTATAATACGCCTTATTAGTAAGTCTATTAATATAATAAGGGAAGATTAGCTCGTTATAATTAAAGAAGCTTATAAGCACTACCCTAGCTGCTCTAGTAGCTAGTATATCTAGTAGGCTTTACGTATAATAGAGTATACCTTATAAATAGAATAGCGGAATTATTAGTAAATACTTATAAATAAGTTAGGGAACTAGGTTAACCTTAAAAAAGAAGACTTTAGAATTTTTATAAGAGGTTAATATATCACACCCGAGCTCTAAGAGTAGAACTATTATAATACTTTAAGATAGTATTATTAGAAGGATAATAAGAAACTAATTATATATTAGGCTTAATAGGAGTCTATTAACTAAGTACTTAGCAAGCCGAGCATAGGTAATATAAAGGTATATACCTTCTTTTAGGGCTTTATTAGGACCCTAAAGGACAAACTCTTTAAGTAAGATATTAACTATACTAATATATATACTATTACCCTATATATATAGAGATTATAGGTGTCACAGTCTTCCCACTAGCCTGGGGCTATAGTAGGGGTCGCTAAGACTGGGAGTAAAACGAGGAAAAGAGCAATATAAGCGTGAATAATAATAAATAGTATAATAGGTAATTATAGGTATATAGTAATATCTTCTATAATAGCCGAGCCTTCTAAGCTATCTGCTAGAAGTCTCCTACTTAAAGGATAGGTATTAAGCCTAACTATAGTTATATAGAATACTACGTAGTAGCTAACTATATTACTAAAAGGTATATAATATATACCCCCTTTTTAAAAAGCAATTATCCCGATTGCTATCTCTATTAATCTAGGATATATACGCTTAATATTCCCTTCTCTCCTTCTTTATATCCTAATTACTAGAAATCACTATAGTATTATTAATTAGATATCGCGCTTATAGAGAAATATATCGAACTTAGATATCTACTAGCGCTTAGTAGTATTATTATTACTAGCGTTGCTAGGCGCGGGTTACTTATCGCTAGTATACTAGAGACCCTCGATTATAGTATAGAGGTTTGCGATCTTAGTATAAAGGCTTATAATCTCCTTAGTCTTAATTATATTAATAGCTATGCGAATCTTATTAGTAACTACCTGCTTAGATATGCTATCGTTCTTAAGTTTAGCAAGACGCTCGCTAATAGTATTAATATAAATAATATCTATATTAGCTATATTAGCCTCTATAGTATCGAGGCGAGGAAGGATTTCCTATTGGATGCTATTAATAATAATATTAATATTACCCTTAGCCTTATTAGCAAGGTCCTTTGCATTTTTAGCATCCTTGCGGGCTAATAGGTCTATAGTAGTAATATTACTAATATTAATAAGCGGGGCGATAGAAAGGAGGTCGATATAGTTTATTATAATAAGGTTACTAGTAATAATTCTATTAGTATACCTATAAGTATTATAAAAGTATATAGCGAGGACCTAGGTATAACTAGGGAGAAGCTTGCTATAGGTATTATTATTAATATATATATTATATACTCGCTTGAGGGTATCTTAGATATATCTAATATAGAGGTTAGAAGATATATTCTCAGAAGGCTTAATATTATCGAGGATTTTCTCAATCTCCTTAATAAGGATTATATCAGGGTAGTATAGAAAAGCGTTATTAATATAAGCCTTTACCTCGTTAATCTACTAGCGCTAGGCTATAGGGCTAGGGCAGCCCTTCTTAGGAGTCTTGCGAGGGGTAATAGCTATAGTTTTAGCTAGGGCGGGCTCCTCGATATTAGTAGTAGTACTAGTAATAACGCGGACTAGCTTAGTAGCCTAGGTATTATTATTCTAAATATTATTAGTATTATTATTAATAACCTCCTTATATTAGGTCTTAGTATCTATAGCGAAGAAGTTCTTCTTAGCTGCCTGCTTACCCTTCTTATAGTCCTTGCGGGACTTCTTCTTCTTAGCAGCAGACTTATAAGTCTTAACTAGAGTGCTAAGGTTAATACTATAGTTATTAACTTAGTTATCACTACTTTAGTTATCGCTACCTTAGCGCGGGGAGATAAGGTTAAGCACCTCGTTATTCTAGGGGTTAGCACCCTTATCTTAGCTACTACTATCGTTAGATAGGTAAGAGGATAGGACCTCGTAGTTATTAGTAACTTCCTTACCTTTAGAAGCTATTATTATAATAGTATTAGTTAGGCTAGCGTTTAGGAGGCTATATTTAGCAGATTAGGATAATATTATTACTTATTATAAGAGGTCTATCGGGTAATAATTAATATATAGGAGAGAAATAAATAAATAAAAGGTATAAGTACGCTTAAATAAAAAGTAGGTAGGTATAGTAAATAGAAAGGAAGGTATAAAAAAAATTTATAATAGGGGTTAGTAAAGAAGGTATATAAAAGTCAGCACCCTCTGCTCCTTCCTATTTATTTCGATATAAGATAGAGAGATCGAGGGAAGAGTAGTTAATAGCAAAAATAGTAATAATAAAGGGAAAACTTATAGTCCTAATATTAATTTAGGATAGATATATTTATCCTATTAAAAGAATAGGAAAACTATTTAGTTATATACTAGGTGCGCACCTTTTTATAGCTCTTTTAGTATCCTAGTTAAGGGGGAATTTAGTATTATACTTATTAATAAGATTATTTATATTAAGTAATAGGAAGCCTCTTTATTCTTAGGTATTATCTTTTGCTATAAAGCCTTTCTACTAGATAAGGTATTTAATAGTAGGTTTATAACTCCTCTATAAAACTCTTCGTTTAATAATATAGTTAAGTTCCTACTCCTTATTACTATTAACCTTAATAGGCTTTAGTAGCTAAGTCTCGTAGTTAAATAGGTCTTCTCCCTAGGCTAGCTTATATAGCTAGGTTATAAAGAGGATTAGGTAAACCTGCTAGTGCTTAGGAATATCTACCTTATAGGCGAGAGGATTAACGATATACTTAATTTAAAAGGGTCCTATCTATCTAGAGGTCTATTTACTATTATATTATCCTAGTAAGTAGAATCCTTTACTAAGTTATATCTAGACTTTATCCCCTTTATTAAAAGTTATATTAGAGTAGTAGTTATTATATCTCTCTTTATGCGAGGCGTTCGCTATATTAATAAGTAGTAGTACCTCTTTCTAATATATCTCCCTAAGGATAGTAAGGCTCTTAGTTAGGGTACTTATTTATATAACTATATTGAGGATACTTTATAGCTTGAATCTAAGTATAACCTCGTTTAGCGATCGTCTAATTATAGCAGATAGAGAGTTATTAAGATTATACTATAGGGTAGGTAGTATATTAATTTATAGTATATTAGGGGATTTAGATATATAGAACTATATCGCAATTTTAGCAGTCTGGTTTATTCTTTTGCTCTGCTTATCTATCTAGGGGTAGTATGCTATTAAGGGGAGGAGCCTAACGTAGAGGGCGTTAAATATTGCACACTATACTATAGAGATAAACTTAGGATCCTAGTTTCTAATAATATAATATAGAATTCCCTAGTCTAAGAGGAAAAATACATAGAGTAGGATTATTGCCTATTCTTTTGCTCTATAGGTTAAATATCCTATTAGAAGGATTATCTTCTTCGAGAATTTATATATTACTATTGCTAATATATCTAACTCCAGGAAACCTAGCAAGGCGTAGGGACTTCTATAGGATAGTACCTTAGGTATATTAGTAACGAAGTTAATAGTAACGGTATTATAAGGGATATCTATAAAGGGGATAGGTTATAGCTATCCTAGTAGCCTTTAGCAGTTGATTTAGTTCTCTTTATACTAGTTATAATAGGTAATATATCGTCTTATAAGCGACTTCTTATTATAAAACTAAAAAGTCGATATTTCTGCTATTATACGGTCCGCGCTAAAGTAATATTTTTCGTTATAGCTAAGGCGGAGAATTGCAGGTACTAACTTATATAGGATATAGAGTCTCCGGGTGCTATTAATAGCTATATAAAGGATAAGCCCTTCTAGTAATAGACTCTAAGGAGTCGTTCGATAGCGTTTTAAAGCCCTCCTAGCAGCTCTAGCGCTATTTTCCTTAGTAGTAGTATTAAATAGCAACTACTACTTACCCGGTTCCTTCTGCTAGGATCGGAGTTATTTAAGAATTTTGCTATACCTCGTGTTATTAGTATAATTATCTATAATCTTAGTAATAAAGTCCTCTGAAATGCTTATAGTTATCTCCCTTATTGCTCTATAGGCTTAGGACTTCTCAGCTAACTAGTTAACTATACTTATAAATCCTATACTATTATTATTATTGCTATAGGTTATTTCTATAAGAATATCACTATCCTCAAACCTATTAGCTCAGCCTGAGGCTATAAGCAACAGCAGGTGCGAGAGGGTATTAGGAATAACGTTAAGCTTCCCTAGTATATAGGTAATATTAAGGTTAAATTATAATAGGTAGTTCATAGCGCTTACGAGCTGCAGGTTATCCTTATTAAAGTCTATAGTCTATAGCGAGGTATATATAAGAGTTCCCTTTATAGCTGCATAATCTATAAGAATTTATATAGGGTGCTTATTCGATTATATGAGCTTATAGAGCTTTTTTATAACCTATATTACTACTACTACCTCTACCTCTATAGCAAAGTATTGCTTTTCTAAGGATGATATAACCTTAGATAGAAAAAGCACTAGTTAGATATAGATTTATATAATATCTTTACTAGGTATATTAGTACTATTCTATAGGATATTTAGTTAGAATACTATAAGCCTAAAGCTGCCTTTATAGGTATTAACCTTAGATAATATAGGCTTATTTAGGTTATAATAATATCTTATAACCTAGTTATAGAGATTCTCTTAGAGGGCGTTCTATGCTTCTTGCTCGCTTAGTATTAGCTTAAATAATACCTTTTAGACCCTCTTTATTCAAACTACCTTTAATAGACTATTAGGAAGCATGTTTTTATTACGGAGTTTCGCAATAAGACGGGTCTTTCTATCCTATAGTAGTATCGCAATAATATTATACTAGGGTATATTATATTATAGCTATCTAGCTATTACGAGGTATCTCTCGATATTATAGAGAGTTTTTAGGAAGCAGAGGTTCTTAAAAGCTATAATCCTATCCTCTATTTATTTAATATTATTAGTATTTATAATATAGCTAAGGAGCCTTACTTTAAGAAACCCTATAAAGGACTTCTTAGGTCTAATATAAAGGCGGTTATTCTTAAAGAGCTTAAGGATAATATCGACGTACTAGAGATAATCCTCGTTATTATTGCTAAAGATAATAATATTATTAATATATACTCGAGAAAAGTGCCTATAGTTATGCAGGAGGCGATCTATAAAACGCTAGGCATAAGCTAGCGAGTTCTTAAATCCCATAAGGATAATATTAGAAACCTCGATACCGCCGGGACTTATTACTACTATCCTATTATAATATCTTAAGTAGATTCGTAATTAATAGAAGAACTTAGTAGTATTAAATATTATTATATATTTCTTCCTTTTAAGGGTATCTATTATATTATCTTAGTTAGGAAGTAGGTATATATCTAGGATAGTGATTCAGTTAAGAGGGCGGAGGTTAATAATAACCCTGCCTTTTTTTATACTATTAACTACTCGCTATATAACGAAGAGCGGATAGACGACTAGGATTAGCTTATCACCCTATACTATCTTGCTATTAGTATGCATCTTGCTATAGATATTCTTAATAACTTCGAGGTCTTTAGCGCTAAGGAGGTAAGGCTTTACTATAGCCTTCTGGTTTTGCTACCCTTTAATAAGCTTAATATATATGTATTAGTCGTCTGGTATAGGTATGATCCCCTTGTTATAGTAAACGTCTCAGTTATTGAGGATTTCCTTAAGTCTACTAGTAAAAACCGCGTCCTAATTATAGATCTCGACTCTATCTTTATTATATATAACTAGGATATTTTTAGCTTAGATATTCTATAAGATAGAATATTATCCGCTCAACGAGGCGGTCCTAGGCTAGATTTAGCAGGTAGGGTTATAAACTATACGCTAGCTGCTATATTACCTATAGCCCTATCGAATTCAGATTGCAAGAACTAGCGCAAGTTTGATTCTCTTCTTATAAGGGTAATAATATCTGCATAGTTAACGAGGTTAGCTATCTCCTCTGCTTCTATTAGGATAATATAGCCTAGCTACTAGCCTCTTAGGACTATTATTAGCCTATTCGTTATATTTTATATAAGTCGAGCTTAAGGTTATCTGCTATAACTATTGCATTAACTACGCCTATATAACTAGATTAAAACTACTAAGTATTAGAGCCTTACTAGCTTGACTTAGGGAGGTTAATAAAGCTAGTAATAACGAATACGTTGCTCTATAGGGGAATAACTATAATATAGGCGTTATTAACTCATCTAGTTACTAAATGCTATCTCCTGAACTAAACTAGATACTATATTCCATATACTAAGCGGAACTTAACTATACCCTTATTAAAGTCTATAACTAGCCTGTGATCTTTATAGAATAGTATTCCTAGCAGAAGATTCGCTCTAAGGGTATTTATAACTCTAGCTATAACGATAATATAGCTATAGATCTCTATATTACTAATAATACCTAGGATATAGAAGTTAAATATAACCTGCTCTATTACCTAAAAGGTTAAGTCTATTATATTTATCTTCCGTAGTTCTATTATTTAAAACGTGGGATTTCGCATAAAGCGCAGCACCTAGTTCCTATTAACTAGAGTTATTAAGGCGCCTATATTAATATAGACTTCCTCAAGGCTAGCTATATTATTACTTTTCATATTAAGGCGGAGATAAATCTTTTTAGCTAGTATTATTTATTTTACTAGTTTTACCTAGGTATTAATAATTTGGTTTTTCTTAAGTAATACCTTTACGTTATTTACTAGGGGAATTATAACGAGACTTGTGAAATTCACTATATTATTAATGTAATATATAGCAGAGTTTATAACTAAAGTAGTTAGGGAGCTTGCTAGCAGGCTTCTCGCTATAAATACGATATCTATCGTCCAGCCTGCTATTTCCTCTTTGCGCAGTTGCTCCGATACGGCAGCTAAATTATAGGGGACTTCCTATACGTCTAGTAGGATATAGCTACTATTAACGAGGTTATTACTATTATAGTTATTATTATAATCCTCCTATATATAATAGGCATCTGAGTTAGTCTATCCTAGTCTATTATATTTCGCATAACGTTAAAAACCTAGGTTTCTCCGTAGCTAGTTCTATAAGTAGCGATCTTTCTAGTTTTAATAGTTCTTAGAGCGCTAGAAGCGTTACTAAGGCTCTGAATGCTACTAAGGTTAATAATATTATTAGGGTTGCGGATTATTATAATTATCCTATTAGAAGTCTCGGTTATTCTATTATAGTCCCTTGTTATTAGTCTATATTACGTTATCAGATTCTTCTATTATATAGTTAATACTAATTAGCGCCTAGAGTCTATGCTAAACTACCTTGCGTTTTTTCTCAGCTATATTAAGGTAGTCGTCGAGAGTATTGCTAGTAGTTAGTTTATCTAGGAATCGCTAAAGCTCTAGGTCGATTATATTATACAAGATTATTAATAGCTAGCTAACTATAGATATTAGTTCTATTTATATATAAGGGACTGGATACCCAGACCGGAGAAGCCGGAGACGCTTCGGCTAGTATAAGCTGAAGGGATAGAGAGGCCTATAGGTCTAGGGTATAGAACCCTTATAGCAAAGACTTAGTAAATACTTACTAAAGGCTAGAAATAAAGGATCTTAGAAGAAGTAAGTAAAAGTAGTATAATAATACCGATCCTACCTTTTAGGTGCTTCTTCTATTAGTTTAATCTAACTATAGCTCTTAGCCTCTTAATACTTTTATAATTCTTTTGCTTCTACCCTGCTTTAAGAAGGTTAATACTAATAATAGTACTATATACCTAAGTAACGCCTACTAATTAGGCTAAAGAACCTATATCTAATATTCGCTAAGAGTAGAGCGAAATAGCCTATATAAACCTATATAAGGAAGCTAACCCTAGCAAGTAATTAGAGGATAATACGAGCTAATAAAGGGAGGTAAGAAGCTATGCTTTAAGCGAGGCTAGGGGCTCCGAAGAGAACGGGCTACCTATGCTAAATACTCGCTATATAGATAACGAGCATATATAGGAGAATAGGGAATATAAGACCCCTTCTTATAAACCGGATAGGCTAATAGGCTAGATATCTATAGCTATAGCTAACGGGCTAGCCTAAGCTAGAGGGCTAGATAAAGCAACTAGCTAAGTACTAATATAGTAGATTATAACTATAATAGCTAACTAATAGGAGCTAATTGCTACTACGTTAAGCAACCGAGCTCCTGCTAAGCGATCGCCTAAGGTTTATAAGAAACCCCTGAATTATAATATAGCACGCCTTACTAGCGTATCTACTAGCATAATAAGAGAAGATTAGCTCGTTATAGTTAAAGAGGCTTATAAGCACTGCCCTAGCTGCTCTAATAGCTAGTATATCTAATAGGCTTTAAGTATAATAGAGCATACCTTATAAATAGAATAGCAGAATTATTAGTAAATACTTATAGACAAGTTAGGGAACTAGATAAACCCTAAATAAGAAGACTTTAGAATTTTTATAAGAAGGTAGTATATTACACCCGAGCTCTAAGAGTAGAACTATTATAATACTTTAAGATAGTACTATTAGAAGGATAATAAGAAACTAATTATATATTAGGCTCGATAGGAGTCTATTAACTAAATACTTAGCGAGCTGAGCATAGGTAATATAAAGGCGTATACCTTCTTTTAGGGCCTTATTAGAACCCTAAAGGACGAACTCTTTAAGCAGGATATTAACTATACTAATATATATACTATTACTCTATATATATAGAGATTATAAGAGATTATAGAAGGGAGACGCAAGGGAATATCCGCTAGCCGTTCTAAGTTATATAAGCAACTATACTCAGGCTCTCTAGACTACCCTTATAAGAGCAGCTTATAACCCCCTAGGTTAATAGACTTAAGGGATCGCTACCTAGAG